>JAJTUV010000329.1:600000-807341 GCA_021653895.1 Mastomys natalensis | reverse complement strand
TTGGTCATGGTTTTCTGTTCACAGCAACGGAAAACAAAGTTAGCAAGGTGAAAGCAAGCACACCCCTTTTAAACTTTAAAAGTACAACTTTACTTTTCATCCCCAAGAAAACATGGGCCAGTTTTGTTTCCAAAGTTTGTAATTTTCCGTTTTTAAACATCCCTGGAGTAAAACATGTGGTTAATTGTGCTTCTGGGTGTGCCTGTGAGATATATGTAGTAAAATAAGCATTTGAGTGATAGTGTGAACCAAGCACCATGGCAGTGTCAGCGTGTATGGGTTCAGATTATACAAGAAAGATCTGGAACATAATGAAAAGGATCACACTACGATTTCTTTCTGATTCATGGTCTTGATGTTCTGCAGTGCTCTCTTATTTTGGGGGCTCAGACACTGTAAATAAAGTCTTGCCCCCTTTTGTAGGTCTTTGGATTATGACAGATGCCACATTCAAGAGAACTTGTTAAAATAACAATTTAGATGGAGTATGAACTCTCAGACTAACCTGATAACTGGTAAAGAAGGTGAGAAAAGCCAATAACATAATGTTTAGGAATCTCAAGCTGATGAACAAGAAAGAAAACATTCAGAAAGGTCAGCTCTCCTAGACGTATGAAATTTGTGTACTTCCTGAGTCAAAGAGCTACCCTTTCCTTTAGGAGAAAATGTTTCAATATGTTACACATACAATGTAATTCACACAGTCTTTGTGTGTGTGTGGTGTGTGTGTGTGTGTGTGTGTGTGTGTGTGTGTTTGTTTCTCAGCACATCCAAGACTAATGCAGTGATTTAAAACAAAAAATTATATTAGAAAATCAGATGGAGTTTCCAAAGTTAAGTTAGTTTGAGTTTTTTTCTTTGCTAATAGTCCATAATATAAGGAGGCTTGGGCAAAGCAAAACATTCCTGTGTAATCCATATTTTTTTCCACATCTAATATTTGCTTTTCCAATATGCATTGTTTCACCAGAATAGAAGACTTGATTTCCAGTTCCTTTAGCAGAAGGAACCTTAATAATGAAGCATCCCAAATTATTATCCACTTGATAGCCTTCGTAGGTATGAGACTTCTAAATCCATAGACAAATGATATTTACTAAACTAACCCATGGCCAGGATTATTTATTTAATGATGGTTTATACACAGTGATTCTTCTTACCAAATGTCTTCCTTATATTTTAACTGTGGCATTATCTGCCTAAATATTATGAATGGACTTACAAACATTAGATTTACACCCATATTGTCCATACACTAATCTTGAAGCTAGAATAAAGATTGCATCATTTTTACTGTACACCAATTCTGAGGGTATGAATAAGAATGGTCCTCCCCATGTGGAGTCCTCTTACAGTGGAAGGACAAGGCATCAAGTGGAGATATGGGGAGGGGAGTCTCCTGGGCCTAACACTGCTACTGATGCTATGGTGTTTATAGATGGGAGGAGCCTGGCATGACTGCCCTCTGAAAGGTCCAACAAGCAGCTGAAAGATATCGGTGCAGATACTTCCAACCAACCAATGGACAGAAGCAAAGAATCCCTGAGATTGAATTAGGGAAAAGATGGAAGAAGCTGAGGAGGAGAGTGACTCCATAAAAAGATCAGAAGTCTCAAATAACCTAGACCCATAAATTCCCTCCATAATGGATTGATTATATTATCACCTTTGGAACTGTGAAACAAAGTAAACTCTTTCTTCCTTAAGTTACTATTTGTCAGAGTATTCTACACAATCAAAATAAATGTAATTAATATTATAATTAATATTTTATTAATCAATATATTTCCTGTTGAACACAAAATCAAGGAAAAAAGTTTAAGTCAGTGAGTGATGTGCTAAATCTCCCAATCAATGATTAAAATGAATTAACTGAATGACAACACAAAAAGAATTTTAATGTACTAAACCTTGTGAAATATTTTTCTTAAATATTTGTATACATCAACTTTTCATAACATATAACTGGAGTAAATCTTGGCAGGTATATTTAATTAACCTCTTGGTTTATATCTTTGTAGGAAAATCATTTTTCAATTAATTATTTCATTTATTTATGAGGCTATCAAAATTGTACCCATAAGCATCCACATGGTAACAGAAATTAATCTTAGTATTGAAGGTATACCAAGTTTTACAAGACACTGTATACTTTATGACCTAGTAGGGAGGAATTGAAAAAACTGGTGATTTGTAATAGTATATTTTGATATGAAGTAATATAAGATTTTAACTGCATAGGATATAGAGCATCAATCCATTGTTCCAAACACCTATATAAATCCTCTTGTATACTCAACACATTAGTAACATTTTTTTTTTTTGCTAGATGATTAACAAAAGTAGCTGTCTTAACTTCTTGTGTCAAAGCTATTGCAGAAGCAGTGGTGCTAACAATTAATGTAATTAAAGCTATTATGCCAACAATAATCAAGCCCACTACCCTCTTGCTTCTGCTTAAAGCCTAACTCACTTCTTCAGCACTTTCAGGCTTTTTTTCAGAGAATCAAGGTTTTCTAATACTCAGGGCAGAAAGACAAAAGTTGGTTGATAGACCACCATAACAGACATACCAGGTTTGAACACACTAACACAATTAGAAACTCTACAGTCAATGCAACTTACAAGGGGATAACATCTGAAATGTAAATAAATAAAGTATCGAATTAAAAAAACGATTTTAACTGCAAAGTGGTCAGGTATGATCTAGTTTGTTTTTTAGTTGTTTTCCACTAGAGACTTGCACAAATAAGATTCTCTTTTCCTAATTTTACAGACTTGTGTAGACTCTCTGCTCTGGAAGAAGTGTATTAAAGTAAATTCAACACAAATTAAGTAGAAAAATTTATCTGGACTTTGCTTAATTGTAGATATCAGTATGTTGTAGGAAAAATCAATAAGGCAAACCATGGAGACACAACCTGTAACTGTGTTAAATGAGCTGCTGTATTTCAGAGTTAACAACAGCATATTGCAGAAAAATTAGAGATATATTATCAAAAATATGCTTTGCAAATATCCATTCAGCTTCAGTTTGGAAAAAAAATGCATGATTGTGTGGTTACATTCCAGAAAAGGATACATGCAGGATGAACAGATAAACATATACCAGTATGTATTATGAATATTTTTGCTTGTAATTCTGGTGAAAAGAAATATCTTGTTAACCTAAATTGATTAGATATTTTGTGAGAGATATCAGATGGTTAGCATTAAGATGTTAGAGTGTTTCATTATAGTCTTATATAATATGAAGAGAAAATTATTTCTAGTTTTTAGCAGATCCCATTATGGAATAGCTGCAGTGGGGAAATGAGTTTCGAGGAGACACCACACCTTTTTGTTTGGCTGCCAGAGGTGTACCCTGGAGAGACATGTTTGTCACTGCTATATTCCTCATATATCTGGCCTGGTATGGTTGGGCATGGGGAGACCGTCACTGCCTAGAGCCTGGTATGATTAATTCCTGCATGATAGCCCACATTGATGGGCAAGAATTTGCAAATCATCATGGAGATGAATGGTCTTGAGATAATGCTGTTGAGATGAACCAATGATTTCTTGAAATTTCTGATTTAATTTAAGTAGTAAGTTAGTTTGATTTAAGTAATTTTGGGAAGTTAGGGTACTTAATAGAAAGCTTAAAGTTCGAATCAAGGATAGAGTGTACCCCTCCCTCATAGAGTAGCAAGGGCTGCATAGATTATCAACAGAGTACAGTGAGCTTTTATATATTACAAGCATAATTGTACTAGGAAGAAAAGTAGGCTTGGGACAAGTTGTCAAAGAAAACATTCATTTTATTTTGGGTCTGAGTTCCTGGTTCTTGTGTCTAGAATACAGTCATAGGTTTCCATGTGGACCATGAAAAGGAAAGTCATGAATAAAGACTAATTAATTCCATTATGAATGTAAGAACAGAGAACAAATGATTAACCACTTTAGCTGATCAAAACTTTACAAATAAGACATAAAACCTATGACTCATTTTTAGTAAAAAACAAATTCTTTCAGCTAAGCATAGGAAAAGACTTGCTCTTATAGATTTGGTTTACTTAACTTTGCTAATGACAAATGAATTCTGCTTTGGGGTTATGGTGAACTTGTAGAAGGAAAATTAGATACAAAATGTTGAGTTAGGTATGAGTTTTAAAAGAAGAATACGTTAGCAATAATCCTGTTATGATTTCGTATTGTGTAATGGTTTTAATCTGTTTTTGAAGAATATGTTTTTGTGATTACTGGTTTTAGATAATGTGTAACTTGTGGCTATGAGGTAATCTTCTCCCACAGAAAACTTTGTCCTAGGTGGTATAACGGGTTAAGATATAAAGTTATTGAAACCTGCTAGTTGGAGCTTTGCCCCATATATCCAATAGGTTTGTCTGTCTGTATGTCTGTCTGTCTGTATGTATGTATATGATATATGCATGCATGTATGTATGTATTATATGTATATGTGAAGTTGTTGGAGCTTGTTGGAACTTGCTTCAACCAAGTGTGTGTGAGTATGTGACTCTGTGTGTGTGTGGTGTGTGTGTGTTTTTTTCCCTTTTCCCACTTGCCCCAGAGAATTAAGTTTTGCTCCTGCAGAAGTCTGCTTTTCTGATGGACCCACACCACACTTGTCCCTCCTTGTTTCACCCTGTGGTGTCGAAGCAGGCATTGGACAAGTTCTTTTTAAAGTATGCTTTGTTCTCTAAAAATTTCATAAATAATTATAATACACTCAAGTTACTCTGTTCTTCAGATGTTTTCTTATGTCCTTCTCAACCCTGTCATTCCCTCTATTCTCCATACTAGTCTTTTTCCCATATTCATAACTTTTGGATTGGCTTATGACAAGTTTAGTTTTATCAGAATCATTTTCATGCTTATGACTTGTGCAGGATTCTGCTCCTATATAAGCTTTAAAAAGAGAAGAGAAGAGAGAGAGAGAGAGAGAGAGAGAGAAAGAGAGAGAGAGGAAGAAGAGGATTTGACACTAAGAAACATATCTCTTGTGATTATTGAAGCTGAGAATCCTATGGCTAGATCTTAATCTAAAGGTTCTGGAAAGCCAGTACTATAGTTCAATCCAGGACTGAAAGTTTGTAAACCCTCATGGTGAAAGTCTTGGCACTTACACCTTGATAAGAAGCCTGGAGTTCTGATGTCTAAGGGCAGGGGAAGAATATTTCCCTCAGTTGAAGACAGAAATGGGGAAAAAGAAAAATATCCCATCATTTCTGCCAGCTTTTTCTTCTGTCTGGGCTTCTAGCTGATGGAGTCATGCATACTCAGGTGAGGACATGACCATCACACATGATTCACCCATGCACACACAGCTTCTACTGAGGAAGTGCTCTCAGAGACACACCCAGTGATACTGCTTTACTACTTTGTTCAAATATTCCTTAACCCTTAAATAGAGAACCACAGTTGGAATTCTAAATTTGTTTTTCTCTTGATAATTCTTTTACTCTAATCTTCTAAGTAGAATGCTCTACAATATTAAATTAACTTAAATTTTTATTTTAAATTTTGATATGGATTCAATATTTTGCAATAAATTCATGCAAGGTTTAGAATTTATGAAACACTGAATGATGGTTGAGACTTAGGAGTAAAAGGGAATGCTCAGTGAAGGTGTATGAAAATAGATGGTGAAGTCTAAGCCACAGGCCTTAGGCTGTGGCTGAGAAAAATGTTGTGAGGAACAGGTAAAGTGAATTATCTACTGTAAATGAATAATAAAAGGACCTACATTTTAAAACTAAAAAATTTACATATACTTAACTATAGCAGAGAAATAAAAGTAGAAGAAAAAGAGGAAAATATTACATTATGAGAGATTTTTTCAAAAGACTAAATATTAAAAAATAATAAACCTCTATTAGATAATGTTCGGGGTGGGGGGGGAAGGGGCTGCAGTAGAGGAGTCCCGGAGGCTTCCAGGCAGCGGGTCCCACATACAGGAGAAAGGTCTGGAGTTACAAAGCTGGAAGCTTTGGCAACGAAGTCCCTGGTTCCAAAAGGGTTTATTTTCATGGCGGGTGGTGATGGATCTGGATGTACCCCACCCCTGAAAACTCAGGGCAGACCTGAGTTAAATAGGAGTGAGAAAGGGGGAGGTTCTGGAGAAGGTTTAATTGGCTCTGCCCTCTGGCCTTCATTAGTATGTAAATCTCTCTAGAGTCTGAGGCCTATACTCAACCCTCTACCTGTGCACTTTGGGAGGGGCTGTAATGGCCTAAGTGACTATGACTGAACCATGGAGATTAGACTGCTTGTCAGGACCCTGGGTTCTGGGGAAGGCTGAACTCCTGCGTTTCTCTCTTGGAGACCCATGCCCAGCCAAGAACCAAAATACCCTTAGGCAGTCCACAATAATGCAAATTTTAAGTCACTTGGCATAATAGCATGCATTTAATTAAAAGCTTTAAATAAGTTATTTATTATAGCACAAATATCTTTAGAAGGTAAAATAGACCATAAACAGTATTTCCTTACAGATTTAAAGAGGACATTAACAATTCAATGTAATTTGAATAAGAAGCTTATTATACACATCCATGCATCAGCCTATCATGTTTACTTTTCTGATATTTATATCTAAAAATCACAATTTAAAACAGCATAGAATATATTATGGATATAATAGGGAAGTATATATATATATATCTTGATTCTTACTTCAAGTAGTCATATATTGCTTCTGTGTTCTACGTAAAAAAAAATTTAAATTGCTAATATTTCTACTACATTATTTTATATAATTTCTTGATAGTAAAATGACCCAGTCGTATGATATTTAAGAATTTTTGCAGTAAGTCTTAAAGGTTTTAAAATATTACCATAGTGTGTCCAGGTACATTGTTTAAATGACGATGTTTTTATTATTTTATATGTTTGGATGTTTCCTTGCATGTATGTCTGTACACAATAAATGAATAAATGGTATCAGAATATACCAGAACTAGAATTAGGTATATGTGGTTCTGAGTTCGTGGTGCTCAGGCACTTGATAGGAAAAGATGAAGAGGTGGGTGACCAGGATCCAGATCCCAGAGTAAGTGCCTCAGGAAGAAGGCCTCCTCAGAAAATTTAAGTGTTACAGATCTTTCAGATGCTGTTTAGTGAAACAGCTTGTGTACCTTATTCAGGGTGAAGAAAGACTATATATAAACCTTGGGAAATGGAAAGGAGTTCTCCTTAGGGTGAAGTTTTATTGGTTGAGGCTTAAATTTCAAGGAATACCTCATTTGCTGGGTAGTCCAGAAAGTTGAACCTGTAATTTCGCCAAGGCCTATGTGACATTTCTCAGATAGATAATGTGGGGGTCAGACTCCCCAGAAAAGGTCAGATAGAGAAGAGGAATCCCTGCTGGGAAAGGGAGTCCTCCATTTTATGCTGAGCTCAGAGGAGTTGTCAGGACATGCCAGACTGCAACCTTTAAATAGCAGGATCCTTAAACGGATATAGTTGTTAACTTTTCTGTGGGTGGTAGGATTGAATATGGTTTCCTGAAATATCGGAAATATCAGATGGCTCTTAACTGATAAGCTACCTCTCCAGCCCTATCCAAGTACGTTTAACTCCGAAAAATTAACATGTGTCGTTAGGAAAGGCAATGGTTTTACACATGTTATCAAAAAAGTATAATGATAAGAGGTTACTTTAGCTATCAATGATAAGTGATGTTTTTTTCCGATTTGAGTATACATTGGGTAGATGGGTAGGGTAAACTCTGCCCTGTATAAGATGAGATAAATCACCCCAGTTGAAGCAGAGTTCAACACACACAGCTTCAAGACTTTTAATTTAGAATTGTTTCCTCCTAAAGCAAATACAGGGACAAAAATGAAGCA
Source organism: Mastomys natalensis (assembly GCA_021653895.1). NCBI lineage: Eukaryota > Metazoa > Chordata > Mammalia > Rodentia > Muridae > Mastomys > Mastomys natalensis. The sequence continues at coordinate 799,491 of JAJTUV010000329.1, read as the reverse complement.
GTGACTGAAAGAAAGGCCACCCAGAGATCAGCTCAATATTAGATCCATCCCATGCACACATACCAAAGCCTGACACTATTACAGATGCAGTATTGTACATGTAGACAGGAGCCTGGCATGGCTGTCCTCTGAGAGGCTTTACCAGCAACTGACTGAGACAAATGTAGATTCTTATAGCCAATCATTGAATTGACATCAGGGCCCCATAAAAAAAGAGTTAGCAGGACTAAAGGAGCTATAGGGAATTGCAACACCATAGGAAGAACAACAATATCAACTAACTATGAATTTTCAGAGCTCGCAGAGACTAAACAAAAACCAAGGAGCATATGGAATGGTTCATGGCACATGTGTAGCAGACAGTTGCCTTGTATGGCCTCAATGGGAGAGGATGTGACTAATCCTGTGGAAACTTGATGCTGCAGGAAAGAAGGATGCTGGTGGGGATGAGGTGGTGGTAAAGGTATGGGCAGGAGAGCACAGTCTCAGAGTCTGGGCAGGCGAAAAAGGGATGGGGTGAAGAACTCGGTGAGTGGGGACAGGAAGGGGGCAATTTCAGAATGTAAATAAATAATTTAATAAAAACAACACAGCTGAGGAAAACAGTTACAAAAATCACAAACGATTATACAGCAGAGAAAGAAATAAAAATGAAAGCAATCATTGTCATTTAAACTGTGAATTAAATCATGGCTCAATTTAAGACATTTGAGTAGCAAGATTTCTTAGAGTAGAAGCATACCTTGAGCAACATTTCTGTACGAAATTATTTTCTACACACCTCCCAGCTAACAGCCTTGAAAATTAAATGAATTTCAAGTGAAGTTAGGTGAAGTCATTCCATATTCATGACCCAATGTCTATCACATAGAAATAGGATTATTTAAATTAGGAGTTTGAAGAGTGTAATGGAGAACTATATTAATGGCTTGTGAAACGTGATCCTACAGTCTGAAAACGACAGGGATAAATAATGCCTATTCACAGCCAGGGCCCCTTGGACATTTCTATAGAGAATGCTGGTGACGGAAATTATAACCTGTGCTTGAAGAAGAGGTTCATTCAAAAATGCAAGAAAAAAAGTTAATTAACCCATGCCAGCCAATTTATTTTAATTGCACCCGTCTATTCCAGCTTATAAATAAATGCTTCGGAGATGGTTCTTTCATTTGAAATTGAAAGCACTGGGCATGAAGTGGTAAAAGGCTTCCACTTCACACTATTAACAGCTCACTGGTTTTATTTTTTAACTTTTTCCTAGTTTAATATTATAAGCATAAAGCACAAAAAGTATAATTTCTACAGAGTGTATACTTTGCATGCACATGAACTTAGATATCTGTAAATAAATCACATTTATGCTTGTTTAATCAAGTGGCTGTCAGTTATATCACTTTCAGGCTTAATTCCCAAACACAACCCTTTTTATTACATAAAACTATAAGATGTCTTTATTTCTGTAATGGTTAAATGAATCTCTTGGACTATGCTTCATTCTATTTTTCTGTTAAAGATAAAACTGGACTAAAGAAAGGTGGCATGCTCCTTCAATTCCTGCACTCAGGAAGCAAAGACAGTTGCATTCCTGAGTCCAAGGGCAGCTTAGTTTACAAAGCAAGTTTAAGGACAATCATGTCTTAAGTTCATGTCTCAATAAACAAATGAATTAACATGTGAAATTAAAACTGGGGCCAAATCACTCACTTTAAATTTTATATATTTATGCATTTTCTTTAAACATTTTTATAGTCATTGCTATAAATTTAGAAAAAAAGTTAAGGACAAATTCAATCACTAGTTCTATTAGTCAGTATGACTTAGGATACTACATACCCAAACTTATGGGCCACTATGAAAGGAAAGCAGTGTTAAGAGAAAGGTTCATAACACAAAGTACCCTCATAAAGAAATTGTAGAGATCACATACTAATGAAGTAAAAGTATATTTGAAGGCTCTAGGAAAAAAGAAGCAAACACATCACAGCAGGAAATAGTCAAATTCAGGGTTAAAATGAATCAATTAAAAACAAAGAGAATAATGCAAAGAATCAGCAAAACCAAGAGCTGGTTCTTTGAGAAAATCAACAACATAGACAAACTCTTATCCAAAGTAACTAAAGGGTAGAGAGACAGTATCCAAAATAACTAAATCAGAAACAAAAGTGAAACATAGTAAGGGAGAACATGGCAGAAATTAAAACAGTCATTAGGTCTTACTTCAAAATCCTGCACTCCACAAAGTTTTAAGTCTAAATGAAATAATTTTCTAGACAGATACCAATTACCAAAACTAAATCAAGATCAGATAAACTCTCTGAATAGTCCTATAACCCATAAGGAATAGATTCAGTCATTAAAAATCTCCCAACCAAAAAAAAGCCCTGGGCCAGATGGTTCCAGTGAAGAATTCTATCAGACTTTTAAAGAAAAGCTAATGTTAGTACCCCTCATACTATTCCACAAAATAAAAACATTAGGAACATTGCCAAAATGATAATATGAGGCCATAGTCACCCTGGAACCTAAATGACACATTGTCTCAACAAAGATTGAGAATTTCAGACCAATTTCCATTATAAACATAGATGCAAAAAAATATTCAATAAAATATTAGGAAACTAAATCAAAAACACATCAAAGACACCATCCACCATGATAAATTAAGCTTCATCCTAGGGATATAGGAGTGGTTCAATATACAGAAATCCATCAACATAATCTACCATATAAACAAACTGAAAGAAAAAAAACACACATGCTAATTTCACTAGATGCTGAAAAGGCATTTGAGAAAATCCAGCACTCCTTCATATTAAAATCATGGAGAAATCAGGGATACATGTGGCATACCTAAACAGTAAAGGCAATAGGTAGCAAGCCAATAGCAAAAACAAATTAAATGGAGAGAACCTTAAAGCATTTCCACCTAAACTGAGGATAAGACAAGGCTGCTTACTCCTCTATCTCTTCAATATAATACTTGAAGTTCTAGCTAGAGCCATCAGATAATGAAAGGAGATCAAGGAGATAGAAATTGGGAAATAAAAGCACTCAAATTGCCATCTTACCAAAAGTAATCTCCAGTTTCAATACAATCCTCATGAAGTTCCAACACAATTTTTTACCTATCTTGAATGAATAATTCTCAACTTTATATAAATAAACAAAAAACCCAGGATAGTTAAAATGATTGTGAACAATAAAGGAACTTCTGGAGGTATCACAGTCTCTGACCTAAAGCTATACTACAGATCAATAGTAATAAAAATGCATTGGTATTGGTATAGAAAGAGACAGGCTCATCAATGGAATCAAATCAAAGACCCAAGAATAAACCCATACACCTACTCTGGTGGTTTAAATATGCTTGGCCCAAGGACTGGCACTATTAGAGGTATGTGATGTTGGAGGAAATTTGTCACTATGGGGATCTGCTTTTAGACCTTTATTTTAGCTACCTGGAAGTGAGTCTAGCAACCTTCAGATCAAGATGTAGAACTCTCTGCTCCTCCAGTGCCATGCCTGCCTGGATTCTGCCAAACTTCTCTGCCTTACTGATAATGGACTGAAGCTCCAGACATGTTAGCCTAAACCAATTCAATGTCATTTGTATGAGTTGCCTTGCTCATAATGTCTGTACATAGCAGTGAAACTCTAAGATACTTACTGACACTTGATTTCTGACAAAGAAGCCAAAACCACACAAAGGAAAATGGAGAGCATCTTCAACAAATAGTGCTGGTCTAACTGGATGTCTGTATGTAGAAGAATGCAAATAGATCCATATTTATCACCTGAACAAAATTCAAGTTCAAATGCATCAAAGACCACAACCTTAAATCAGTGTCTTAGTCAGGGATTATATTCCTGCACAAAACATCATGACCAAGAAGCAAGTTGGGAAGGAAAGGGTTTATTCAGCTTACACTTTCAAATTGCTGTTTATCATCACAGAAATTCAGGACAGGAAATCATATAGGGCAGGAACTTGGAGGCAGGAGCTGATGCAGAGGCCATGGAGAGATGCTACTTACTGGATTGCTTCCTTTGACTTGCTCAGCTTCTTATAGAACCCAGGACTACCAGCCCAAGGATGGCACCAACCCTCCCCCCTTGATCACTAATTGAGAAAGTGCCTTACAGTTGGATCTCATGGATGGATTTCCTCAAGGGAGGCTCCTTTCTCTGTGATAACTCCAGCTTGTGTCAAGTTGACACACAAAACCAGCCAGTACAACAAGATACACTAAGTCTAATAGAACAGAAGGTAAGGAATTGCCTTGAACTCATCAGTAAAGGAGATAACTTCCTGAAGAGAATAACAATGGCTCAAGAACTAAGATCAAAAATTGACAAATGAGACCTCATGAAACTGAAAAACTTGTCTAAGTCAAAGTATACCATCATTAGAACAAAAACAACAGCCTACAATTTGGGAAAAGATCTTCAATACCTCTACATCTGACAGAGGGCAAATCAAATATCCAAAATATATAAAGAACTCAAGAAGTTAGACACCACCATCCAAACAACCCAATTAAAAATTGGGTACAGAACTAATCAGAGAATTAGTTGAGAAATGAAGGAATCTCAAATGACCAAAAGAATCAGAGGATGCTCTTGTTGGGTATCAATGGGAGGAGAGGCTCTGTGGTTCTCTGAAGGCTCTATATCCCAGTGTATGGGAATGCCAGGGGGATGGTGTGAGTGGGTGACTGGGTAGGGGAGCACTCTCATAAAAGCAGGGGGAGGGAGGATAGGATAGGATAGGATAGGATAGGAAGATAGGATAGGATAGGATAGGATAGGATAGGATAGGATAGGATAGGAAAAGGGGTTTCCAGGGGAGGAAACTGGGAAAGGGGATAACATTTGAAATGTAAATAAATAAAATATCCAATAAAAAATACAAAATAAATTTAAATTTACAAAATTTAAAATTAAAATAATCTGATCTGGATGCAGCTCAAAAATTTCATTGTTATTAAAACTTAATATTAAAGTATCTTCCAAAATATTAGTTATATATTAAAACATACCATTTGTTGCACAGCAATACAACCATGCTGGCTAAGTTTTACACTTCAAAACATAAGTTATACAAAAAAAGGAAATGGTAAGAAATCATTTCCAGATATTTAATAAAACTAAACACATTATAACATTCTAGGTATGCTGACATTGTAGGTATATAAACTATGAATTATAGTTCATATTTCTGAAACACCAGTATCTAAGGGATTTGAAATACATATGCAATTTGGATAAGACATTTTTGTGAAAGCATGAAAACTCAAATAACAGCAAAATAATCCCTGGCCACTTTCACAGTCACTTTGAACCTGAAGCAATTTCTAGTCAACTAAAGAACAGGTGGGAAGTATAAAATCTTATTCTAAAAGAGCTCTTCTTCACATCACCTTCAGTAGAATGTAATATCTTCAAAATTCGCTTACATTCAATGTAATTCTGTAACACAATATTGGTACAAAGAATTTCATATGGCTTCTGTGAGAAGAACTATCACATTGACTGATTTTCGGTATGCTTACTATAGTTGGTCAATGTGTTTTTGCTACAATGAAGAATAAATCTCTCAGTCTCAAATCTTTATGAAAGTAGTTAGTACCATTTACTCATTTTAGTAATGAGCAGTGTGAGAGGCCATCACAAAACTAGCTCCAGAATTTGGCATATCTTATATTTCTTGTCATTGAAATTTCAGAATAGTGTAAAATGTAGAAATGCATGAAAGAAGCTTGTTGGTAAATGTAATATGTAGAATGTTGTGTGTGTGTGTGCTGTGTGTGTGTGTGTGTGTTTTGTGTGTTAATCAAATAGATGACACTGGCTGAGATGCTTAAAAATCTATAAATTGTACTATTGGAGTAATCGAGTACTTTACGTCTTTCCCATCATAAATTAGATATTACATGAAAATGACAATAGTTTTGAAGACAACACTGGTTTTATCTTTTCCCAAATATTTTCAAAGAGCCACATGCATTTATATAAACAAATGCTTGGCTTAGTGTAGAATTCATTGAGCATGTCTCTGGTTCACAGCATGTGTTATGGTAATTATGCACTAAAATTTTACTATTTTAATTAAATAATAGCAACCATGGAAGGGTTTGTTCAGCTTATACTTTCCACATTGCTGTTCATCACCAAAGGAAGTCAGGACTGTAACTCATGCAGGTCAGGAAACATGAGCTGATGCAGAGGTCATGGAGAGATGTTACTACTGGCTGCTTCCCCTGCCTTGTTCAGCTTGCTCTCTTATAGAATCCAAGACTACCAGCCCAGGGATGGTACCACACACAAGGGGCCCACCCCCTTGATCACTAATTAAGAAAATGTCTTACAATTGGATCTCATGGAGGCATTTCCTCAACTGGAGCTCCTTTCTCTGTAATAATTCAAGCTTTTGTCAACTTGACACACAAAACCAGCCAGTAATATATATATATAATTATAATATATTTATATATATATGACTTTTCATATTAGAAATCTTACAAAGCAATTAAAGAACATTACTTGTTTTCATTGTACTGAAAGTTTTGTGGTGTTTTATGCAGACATTAAATTCAAATCAGGAAGGAATAAATATGCTATCCATTAGGCAAGATTTCGTGAGATTTAAATTGCATCTATTGAGTAAGAAAAATATATTAGTACCCACATAGAAAATACTCATAAAGGTAATGATAGTAAATTAAATCTCAGATCTTTTAATGTTTATAAGGATATTGTTAAAATAATTAATATGAAGATGACAATGTTATTGCAGTATGTAGTTAAATATTAAATGATAAATACTCGGGACTATGTAAAGTTTAACATCCCATACCTAAAAAGAAACTAGGTATCCATCGTTCCATACATATGTTTTTTACTGATAGAGGTGAGTCAATTCTGAAAGGAATGATTGTTATGGCAGGATTGATACTTAGAAGAACATTGCAACATGAGTAGATGTTACATAAAGTATTGTTATGTTTAATTTAAAGTGCTTTTCAAATTACAAGAATTAAAATAAAATATCAAGAACATTAAAAAAAAAAAAAACTAGAAACAAATTAGTAGAAACCACTCACAACCATTGGATGAAATATCAACTAAACAGTTGTGACTTAACCCTAATGGCATGTAAGTTGGATAGTAAAAGATTTACTAGATTTTAAAAAATTTGGACCTGTTTTAGAAGTAGAAATAATATAAACATGTAAAAATGCTAAAAAAGTCTTCTCCAATAAAATAATTCATTATATTTGGAATTAAATTGAGATATAAGTTAAAGTGTGGGTCTCAATTTTAATAGTCTCAATAACCATGGTACTCTAAAAAAGATTTTACAACATAAAGCCAGTCAACATTGTAGAGTAAATGGAGGAAGGACTCACATGGCCTACTCCTACTTGAGGAACTTTGGAAAAACATGGCTGTTGCAGACAGCAGAATCAGTTTTCTACAGGGATGAGGGCATGATTGTTGCCCATGCTCAAGTAGTCAGCTCTACAATCATGTCAATGTGGACATGAGTACTAAACTTCATGTAAATGTTTAATCAACTGACAGAATTATTTTCTTCTCTAGAGAAGTAGGTGGTAACAGTTTAGGTTATACACATCCAAAGACATACACAAACGGTTCAATTTTAGATTTCTTTTTAAAAACAACCTGCCCTGGAGTTTGATTGATATACTCCATGATCATACATTAGGGTAGATTCATTTTCTCTTTCATAACAGGTATCAATTACAAGTAGCTTCTTGATTATGGGCAAGAATTTGAGTTCATTCCTCTTCTGAAATTTTGAATTTCTGCAAATTTTAATGCTATTATATCCTATAAATTTATATGTATCATTTCTATTATAACTAGAAGGCAATGTCCTTGGAGTGGTCCACCACCTCTGGCTCTTTTCTTTCTGCCTTTACTTCCACATAATTCCCTGGAGCCTTGAGGTGAAGTATCTGATAAAGACATTCCTTTTGTGCCCTGTGTCTCCATGGTCACTCATTTTCCACATTGTGCAGTCATGGATTCTCTTGTCAGTTATCATCTACTCCAGAAAGCAGCTTCTCTGGTGAGGGTTTTCTGATTTTTCCTCCATGGATATAGCTGAGAAACACTTTGAAAATGTTCAACATCCTTAGCCATCAGAGAAACATAAATCAAATTGACATTGAGATTTCATCTCACTAGAGTCAGAACAACCAAGGTCAATAAAACAATTGACAACACACTGTGGCAGGGATGTAGGAAATTGGGAACACTTACTCATGACTATTATGATTGCAAACTTGTGCATTCCCTATGGAAATCATTGTGCAGTTTCCTCAAAATCTGAACAAATGTATCCTAGACTCTACCTATACTACTCTTGGACATATACCCAAAGGATTTTACATAATATCACAGAGACTCTTCATCATCTACGTTCATTACTGCTCTATTCATAATAGCCAGAAACTAGAAGCAGCCTAGATGTTCATCAACTGATGACTGCATGACAAACATGCTGTACATTTACATCATGGAATATTATTGATCTGTTAAAAAAATGAAGCTAAGTAATTTGCAATGAATGTAACATCTAGAAGAAATTACTCTGTAGGAGATAACTCCGACTACCAAATACAGATATTACTTACTTTCTCTTACATATGGTTGCTAGCTTTTGAACTTTGGATATATGAGTTTAGATACCTGCATAACACAAATTTTTAACTAATTAGCAAGTGACCAAGATGAAAGAAGGTATCATAAAAGGAAGGGAAAATAGTTTTATGGCATTATGAAGTCATAGGAGAGAAACTAGACAAGGGAATTTAAATGGACAGTGACAGGGAGGTATGGTCAAGCAGAAAGATGTGGAGAATAGCAGCATTAGAAACATTTGAAACCTCCTTCTGTACAAACATTCTAGAATATATAAATGTATGAAAAGGATATAAATTGAGTCATCATATAAAAGACAGTACTACCACAGCTAGACACCTTAAGCCACCAGGTAATACCTGCATGAATGTTTACATCTTTTTGTGACATTGGCCAAAGAGATCCAATAGACCTCAGTTCAACATCACAGACTATAAGGGCACTGGTCATCCTTCATACCCTCTTACCAAGTTAAGATCATATTGCTAAGGCACAACTAGTTTCTTCATCAAACATGGTGTTGCAGTAAATCTCCAACCCAAATAGGACCGATCAAGGAAAACACAACTCAATAATTATGAATATATTCTCCAAGCCTAGATTGGGCAAATTCACCACTTCACTACTCTATTCCCCAGCTATGAGACCCTTATAACTTGAGGCTCTTCCAGACCCTATGTTTGTCCTTCTACCTCCTGCTTCCCAGTCATCCTCCTCTGTCCTCCTCTTTCATCCTCAGTTGTCTTCTTTTTCTCTCTCTCTCTCTCTCTCTCTCTCTCTCTCTCTCTCTCTCTTTTCTCTCTTCTCTCTCTCTTTCTCTCTCTGCTCTCTTCCTACCAACCTTTATTTATCTACCTCCCTTTCTTCTGCTCAATCACTGGCTCCATCCTTTATTTTACAAATTAAGATGGGCAGAAGATTCACTAGAATTCACCTGTGTAATGATTCATTCATCTTCTGCAACCCTTCGCAGGAAAGGGGAATCAACCTCAAAATACAAGGCCGAGGCTATCCACAAGACATAGGGGAAATGCGTTGGTGCCAAATTTGAAGCTTCACCCCTACTGAAAATAATTCTTGTGCTGGAAGGTCCTTTGTATTCTACTGGAAGAAAGAAGCAAGCATCCATATCGTATAGTTAGAAATCCTATGACCTACAATAGAGACTTGCCTGAAATATATACTGTGGAATACTGTGAACACAAATGTAGTGGGAGTAATCAACCAGTGTTTTAACTGGATTTAATTTTCAATCCATAAGAAAGATCCCATACCTGAAATTGAAAACATTGCCAAGAAACTGAGAATATTTAGGTTAAAAACACTGGGGAAACCTATACTAGTATTATGATAAAAAAAAACATAGCAATAATTTTTTTGTAATTTTTTATAACTTATAGATAGACATTATGAGTATAGCCTCACTTAACCTGATCCCTCACCACTTCAATTTTCCAGTGGCCAACTCCTCTCTCCTTGTCAGTCATCCTAAATCCTTCTATCTATCTATCTATCTATCTATATATCTATCTATCTATCTATCTATCTATCTATCTGCACATGTATATTATATGTATATGTATATGATGTACATACATATATATGTGTATATGAAAGATTCAGTGGTTTCTCTTACATTAGGATCTTTTATCTAGGAAGAATTCTTTTTGTTCTCACTTTGTTCAGTTCTTTCAAGATGTCTTTATTCCTGGACATAGTCTTTCTTAGGGGCAGACTTTGGGAGTTTGTCACAAGGCTCCGTTTTCAGTTCCTACTCTCTCTTTTTTGCAGATGAAGTATGTTCACGATGGGTTGCCATCTTATAGTTTTATTTCTCTGAGGATACATCATGAATAAGGTATATAAAAGGAAGCATTTAACTGAGAGCTTACTTACAGTTTGAGATGGTTCACTGCCTTCTTGGTGGGAAGCAGACAAGCATGCTGTTATGGTTTAGCTTAGAGTTTTACATTCTGATCCTCAAGCAGCACGAGAGACAGAGAGAGAGAGAGAGAGAGAGAGAGAGAGAGAGAGAGAGAGAGAGAGAGAAAGAGAGAGAGAGAGAGAAACAGGAGAGGAGCTGGCTCTGGTGTGGGCTTTTGAAACCTCAAAGCCCAACCTCAGAGATAGACTTCCACCAACAAGGCCACACCTGCTATTTCTTCCCAAAGGGTTTTACTCAGCATTCAAATTCAGTTTTACTAAGCATTCAGATGTGTGAGTCTATCAGCAATATTCTCATTCAAATCACCACTTTGCTCATTTCCAGACTGGCTCACAGACCTTGATCCAAGTCTTCTCTGTCAGAATGGATAAATAGCTCCTTTGAAATTACAAAGTAAAATAAACAATTTGTCCCTAGGTTACATTTTGTCTGCAGTCTAGGACAATAACAGAAAATAAACAAGTGCTTTAGAATTATTGATACTATTTTCCAGAGATGTCTCCTTGTTCTTGATTTTCTTATACAAATAGCCCAATAGAAAATATGATCTTAATTCTTCAGAAAATGTTTATATCAACATAAAAAGATGCAATCTTTCATTTTACTTTGTCAGCCATTGATGCCTTCTACTGATGTTTATAATGGAAACCTCCTTTCTCAAAGTTGCAATATGTTATGAAGTTGTTTAGCTTAAATCTAATGATTTAGTTCTTGCTGTAGTGTTCTAGTTGCCTTACAGACGTCTGTGCTACAGTCTAAACTTACTTGCCCTTTCTTCGTGATTATAGACCTCACTGGTCTAATTTTATCTAAATGGTTTGTGTTCATACAGACAGTGGTCACATTGGGTAAGAACATACACTAGTAATCTCATGTGAATTTTATCACCTTTTAAAGGGACCTGTAATCAAAAACATAAGTATTTGTCATGCTGCTAAGATGTGAAACTATGAATTAAAGGAGACAAAACTTAGTCCACACCATCTTGGAAAATGATTCTAATATAGACTTTAAAATACATACTGGCTGTTTGTTGTTGCTGTCTACCAATTTCTCTTGAGATGAGTTTTTGATGACACAGAAGATATTGAATTTCCTTTCTCATCTCTTTGTCTCTAATTACCTGGCACTTTGTTAGCAATAAAAGCCAACAAAAGTTGTTCAGTTTTATTACATGAAATTGGATCAAATGCAAACACATAAAATTATGGATTTTTTTCTTATGCTACACATATTCTCGGTGCATTAACTATTTAAAATGCCCACATATCTTGAGAAAGAAGCCTGAAACTTGGTACAATCAAATTTTGAGTTTTTAATAGTTTCAATCTATCCTCTTATACAACTTTATATGCTAATAAAAGCTGTAAACATTCAAAATTATTTGGTTTGTGTATTTTCAATGCTCTACTTTAAATTTTCTACCTTGGACTCTGCTGTGAAATAATTAGGGCAGGTAGTAACCACCAATACTTCCACAGAGAAGGAATCAAACTAAATTTATTTTTAGGACTAATTTAAAAAAGAGAACTAATCAATTTCTATGTGTGTTTTGGATATTTGCTCAGCAATGACAAGGATAAAATTCTTTTCTGCATTACTTTCCACATTGTAAATATATATTAAACACAAACCATTTCAGCTGTATGGTTTATAGTGTAGCTATGTTTTTATATGTGAGTTTAATCTATTTCCTTTTTTTTACAGAAGTCAGAGTTTCTATGTCATTACATATATAGGATGAATTTAAATTGGGCTTTTAAGAATATTACCATCTCTCAGAAATAGGTTTTGGTTATTCTAGATATGTGGAATTATGGTCCCTATTTCTGTAATATAGTTTCATATGTGGACACCATTAATAAATGTACTCAAAACAATTACTATTCCAGCTAAATCAGCAATCAAATGTCTCATAAAATGACCCTTTATTAAATTTGACTGCACATACTGCTTTGAATTTTAAAATTGTGAAAGTTAACTGTTGGATTTCTTTCTAAAACCTGAACTTTTAGAATTGAGTCCTTCTGGTACTCACTTCGCTTGAAATTTCTGGTTTCAGTGTACAAATAATCCTCATCTTTCTGCATCTTTGAAGAACTCTTCTCACAGGACTCCTGCTGTGGATCTGTAGGCGTTCATTTTTCCATCATCAACCAGGAGGTTAGGTTAGTGCTACCCTATGGGCCTCATTTTAATTTGATTACATTTTAAAGGCTTCATCTCCAAGTAAATTTTTATTTTAAGGTATTCTTAGTTACAATATGAAAAGGTGAACTAGACTGATGCAATGTTTCATTCTTTAATAGGCAGGACCTATCAGCTACAGGATGCTATTTCTGAAATTGCTTTCAATGTCCCTTAAAACTGTAAAACTGAGTCTCTAGAGATGTGGCTCCTTCTGTTGGTATTAAGAATACTAGATTAAGATGCCACAATTAGAATCATGAATTTCAAGCATGTTTACTGCAAACCAAATGTTGCATTAGTGGATCAGGAAACTGACTGAGCAAAACATGGAATTTTAATAGAACCCTATCAGAGTTGTTTAAAGTATTTTTGGTCACCATCTAATTGGAATTCTTATTGCTTCAATATTCTTGAGTCTTTGGTTGGAGGTAATTGGATATTATAATTTAGTGTATATCATTAATGAATGTATTCAAAACAATTACTACCCTAATGAAGTTAGACATCAAGAATCTTGTAAAGTGACACTTTATTAAACTTAAAACATGACTACACATCCTACTTTTAATTTTTAAATTGTGTGTGGTTGTGTGTGTGTGTTTATTTGTAGGAGTGTGATGAACTGAAGATGTTTGATATTTAGAGCTTCTTCATTTTCCATTCAATAGTTAGCTGAATATAAGAAGCTATTCCAACAGACAGATGGCAAAGTAGAGGACTTTTGTGGAGATTAACAACTAACACTTTAGAAATATATGTCTTCCAGAAAGTAATTTTGTAGCGATGACCTCTGTGATAAATCTATTCCATTTTAAAGTGCATTAAGGCACAGGACGCTCTAACACAAAGGGAAACACTGAATCCTACAAGAAGCTCATTAAGTTCAAGAACTAAATAATCCACTGAGATGAACAAGTTCACTAGGTTCTTTTGTCCTTCAAACCTATGTAGTTATTACTATCTGCTGAGAGATGCTCTCAGATAAGCTGAGCTGCTGGAGTAACTCTTCAGCTGTTTAAGTCGTATACAGTTCGTGCAGAGCACCACGGATTCCAGCTTCTGTGAACCGTCACCCATGCTGGCATTGACTTTTGATGATTCAATTACATTTGAATGGTCATCACTCATGTAACTAATTTTTCACTCATATTCCTGCAAGTGTAACCCAGTACAACTCACTGCTATAACAAATAGTTACTTACCTTTGCCTAATTATATTATTATATTCCCCTATCAGGGTCGTGCTGAGAAATAACAGGCATATGTGAACTTGTTCACTTGATTCTTAGCTTGGTGGGAAATCTGACATGTTTACACATTCGAATATCACTTTTAATTTGGTCCTAGGCAGAGGAAAATTTATATTCTTTTTTTCTTCTTCTATTGTTAAATTTTCAACTTTTCATATTTCGGTTTCTGTATTCTTTCTCTGCTAGGCATTTTTATTTTTATGTGTACTTTTTGACAATTAGCTGACCACAAATCTACTATGAAGGTGGTGATGACAATTCTGAAGTTTGATATTCCTGCTTTTTCTACCAGTGTTTTAGGGATACAGATGTCTCCTATCTTGCACAATTTATATGGTGTTAAGAACCAAATTCAAATGTTTATTGACTGCTAAGGAAAATGCTCAAAATTTCTACTTTAGAATAAAAGTATATTGTTGACCAATGTTGCCAGGATCACTTAAAGATTGAAATGCCAAAATATGTATTGGACTGTAGCACCAAAGTCTTGGAAGTCTACCAATCCTAAAAGACACACAGAGAAGGAAGAAATTGATCTTCAGCTGTGCACACCCAGGCTGGCAATGCTGGACTTGGAGTTAATACACGAGGCATTAAACAACACCATAAATTATATTCCCTCACATTCTTCCTTCTCCTTCCCTTCCTAGTTACTCACTTCATCCACTCTTCCTTTCCACCTCCTTCCTTCTTTCCTTCCTTCCTTGCTTTCTTCATTCTTCACTTATTTACTGACTGAGTGTGGTGTATATGTGTATTATATGCACAAATGTGTCCTGATTATCAGTATTAGCTAATGAGGCAGGGTCTCTCACGGAACCCAGGCTGGTGTAAATAGCCTCAATTATCCTACTATTTCCATAATTTTTAGAATACAGGTTGTGTGCTTTCGATGCGTATTATGCTATTATCAAATTTATTCTACCCAAAGGTTCAACAAATACTTATAATTTTTATTTGCATTTTGTCAATTATTAATTTGTAATCTAGAAAAATGGGGATGCCAAGGTGTACTTGGGACATCTGATAGAATGCTAGGAAGCAGGAGAAATCAGGGAAGGATTAATGGTTGACACCAAGAGGCAAGCTGACAACAAATTCAGCCAAGTAACATGTTTCTCCTGTCAGGTGATTGTCCAGCACACTGATCAACACAATCAGATCTACCTGGGCTTTGTATTCAAATGCTAACATGTTCCACACACATCCTGACAGACATACCTAGAATAACATCCAGCTACAATCATCTGCCAATAATAAATTTGATTACCGAATGCTAAAATCTTGGTTATCATCCAAGTTATGACTATAACTTTCTGTCCAAAGAGAAACCACTTCTTCCTTCATTAGCAAATAATTACTGTTAGATGTTGAAGTATTTACATTTTCAAGAACATGCCTTTAGTTGGAAATACCTGTTTTTATTCTCATTTCTTTGATGAAATCAATTGGTGGATTTTACTCTTTCTTTCTTTCTTCTTTTCTTTCTTTCTTTCTTTCTTTCTTTCTTTCTTTCTTTCTTTCTTTCTTCTCTTTTTTTTTTTATTGAAACAGGAAAATTAAAAAATGATAGTGAGAATATTAGAATAAATATACTCTTCCATCAATACATGTGCAAAACAGAAGACCCTCTGCAATACAGTGTAATCATTTTTTGAACCCAGAGTTCTTGGAAACAAATATAAAATGGAACTCAATTAAAGCTAGTGCCAAGCTGAGCAGACTCATTGTTTACTTTACATTAGAAATGAGAAAAGCATTCTCCTGGGAGCAGAATGTTTTAAAGGAAGAGTCTGGCTTTGTGTTAATTAAAAATCAAAAAAAAAAAAAAAAAAACTGAAGACTGACAAAATGAATAGCTGAAGCTTGTTAAGCACAGAGAAAGCACCAGGAATTGCTCTGGGATTTTTTAGCTGTGTGAAACCCGAAGTTAACAATGGTTTATTGGAATAGTTTATCATTCTGTAGCAAGAAGTCACTTAAATATTTATACATACAGGATTAGGTAACAAAATGATCTTTTCATTTTCAGATTTCTGTTACTTTATATTCTATTCACTTACTAAAAATAAAATCATGATTTTTTTTCTAAGCATGAATGTCCACTAAGTATACAAAGTCATTGAAAAGTTAAAAACAAGTATATCTTGTCAAGCTTACAATTCTTATATTTTATGATGAAATGATAATTCACTATTTCATTGAATTTTAATTCCACTAGATAAGTCATAATTATTAGTGATAATTGTTTAAAATATATTTCCAAATTTGCCATCATTTCTTAAAATACGGACAAACAATAAAAATGATGAAGATTAATACGAAAATAAAAACAATACCATACTGACAATATAATTATTAGCCAAATTAAAATTGTGTTTAGTAATTTCTTTATGATGAACATTGTCTTTGAAAACAACTCTTTCTGAAGGCATAACTCTGAACATAAAATTAATCTTATTAACTTTTATTTTTAAAATTCATGATAAATTTCTTATATCATCTTAATTCCCTGTAAAATCACTGGATTCAATTACAGATCCTCGTAGATTAATAAGGAATTATTCACTTTATGACAGCTTAAGATATATTCAAAATATTTGTGAACATTTTATTTTTTTCTCTCAGTCTGATTTTTTTTCCCAAAATATTTAAAGAAAATAGTTGCTTTGATATTATCTCATTGACATTTAAAATCCTAGAAGTTGTGCATATTTATTCTGTGGCACATAAGGCTTTGGAGTATGAGCATAGAAAAATGACTAAATGAAGCTAACACATGCATAATATCAGAACATGAATTTGTAATGAGAAAACATGAAAGTTAGTCTTATGGTACCTTTAAATACAATACATTGTTTTTTACCTTTAATGATATTTAATAGTATATATAATAGTTTTCCTGTCTGGGAACAGATCACATAAATATATTTTTCCTTCACAACTGATGTGTTATTTGCTTTAGTGATAGTTGTCTTCTTAGCAATTCTGTCCCTTAGCTGTTCACAATAACAGATCTCTTGTCTATTTATTTTCTTTTTTTTTTTTTTTTTTTTTTTTTTTTTTTTTTTTTTTTTGGTTTTTCGAGACAAGGTTTCTCTGTGTAGCCCGGGCTGTCCTGGATCTCACTCTGTAGACCAGGCTGTCCTGGAACTCAGAAATCCGCCTGCCTCTGACTCCCAAGTGCTGGGATTAGGGATTAAAGATGTGCGCCACCACCGCCTGGCTGTCTATTTATTTTCTTAAGATTCATGTATATTATTATGTGCCTAGATGAGTTTATGTGAAAATATTTCAAGTTTTGAAATTCCATGATTCCTTTCTATCCCCTTTCAGCTGCCGAATAATGCATATCATATTTTCTTTAACAATTTTATTTTTAGTGTGAGGGTTAGATTTATTCTGTATCTTAACTATTATGATTAATGTTTCAATGCACACAACAATATCTTTAAAAATTATTTATTTTATTTCTTCTGGACATACACTAAGTAAAGAAGCTCATAGGTTATATGGTCACTGTATAGTCATATTTAATTTTGTGACTATCTATAATATTTATTATACTGGTTTTATTGATTTATATTTTTATCAATATTGAGCATGTCTTCCTTTGTTTCCTGTAGAGGAATTTTAATCCAGCAACATGGCAAAGGATCGCGAGATAAATATGGTCCAGCTGTAATACACACATTTTAGGCTTATAGTTTTTTGAAACCTACTTTAATAAGTGTTCTTAAATTCTTTAACCTCTCTTCTAGCCCACCATCCATCAGAGGAAGTAAAAAGGAGAGGTTAATATTGCAAAGGAGGATATAAACATGTTTAGAAACAGTTTTTGGAGAAAATCCAATCTGACTTGTCAGGATATCAGTAGTTCAGTTCATACAAATCAGCAACAGTAGTTCAATCCATTCCCAACCTCCATTCACAAATCAGTAACAGCAGTTTGATCTAGAAGAAACCTCAAGGCTCTACCAATGGACTTGAGTCCACAGAAGCATCAAAAACCCACCATCCCTTTGGTGCATTTCTCTCTAGAAAGTTATGACACAGGATGACCAACAAAGAAGGCAAGGTGAACCAATACCACCAAGTCTTTTGGGTTGAATTTGAACTCTTTCCAAATATCATAGGTTCTCTCAAGCATTCACTCTAGCCAATCATCACACGCCTCTTTTCCAGGATGCTTCCAGAAACACACCAATTGTCTGTTCTATGCAAAACATCCTCCAATGTCTCTGCTTCGGCAAAAACATCCTCCCATAAGACAGTTTCTAGAAAAAAAGATCACATGACCCAACCAAGTATCCAAATAAATCAGAAATTGCCACTTCTCACTTTTAATCACTCTGGCGGAAATATAGACACATCCTCAGTACATACTTTTGATCCCTCTGGCAAGACTATAAACACACATTTTGTACATACTATTGATCCCAGACAATGACCACTAATTTCAGGGTAGACGATATGATGACTCAGAGAAAGATTTGACAGGATGGTTCAGGGACGGGATTAGCCCAATTCCCTCAAGATCAGACAGGAAATAGAGGCTACAGAACAGTAAGGTAGAGAAAATTCAATTCAATTGACTTCAGTTCAATTCACTGTGATCAGGTCAACTGGGAGCAGTTTCGTTTGTGGAGTTCAGAGGCAGTCTTTCCAAGCACAGTAATCCAGTCAGAAGCTGAGAAAAACCAATTTGAATCAATCACTTTGGAGAGAAGTTTGAGCTAGAACAGCTGATTTGAACTAGCCAGCCTGAGTTCAGAAAGAGCTGAGGTTATTCAGCAGTAAGTCTTTGAGGCTGAAACAGGCTAGGTCTAGGTAAGCAGATAGAGGGTGGTAGGTGGAGCATTTGAGGTTTTGGCTTGCAGAAAGTTAGAATGTATGGAGGGTAAGAACTTACAGGCTAGGCATCCTAATAGAAATGCTGTAGGTTAAGTTGAAGTCATGTATTCAAACAGCTTGAGTGTGACTCTCATATTCCTTCATCTGAGGAAATAAAAATAGGATTTACATATACACTTCCTAAATTTTGATACTTCACCTTTCATCTTTTAATAATTGTCATTATTTCTATCAATCTATGTCATTACTAGCACAGCACGAGGGTTTTCATTTTCATATGTATGATGATTATTAATACTAAAGTGTTGGCAAATGACAAAATCAATCATTGCCTCTCTCCTTTAATGACATTTATCACAATATTCATTTATAATAGAGAAAGCTCTCCAGGTTACACATAAATCATTATTTATTGTTATTATTAAATATATTTCTTGTTTTCTGATAGCTTAGGTCCATAGCCAATAAAGTGGAGGATCTGATTCAGGTATATCAGTGATAGGCCATTATAAATGTAAAGAGATAAGGAAATAGAATCACAGAGAAAGCCATTTCACCTGGTGCAAATCCAGAGCAGATGTATACCACCTACCCTCCACCAAAACTTTTGCAACCTCTCTATCACTGTTGACAGGGCTTTCTTTAGTTTCTATTGCTTGTTTGATTTAGAAAACAAAATACCAATGTTCCCAAGAAGAAGCTCTTAAATTTTGAACTTCCTAAATTTTTATTTGGCTTTTATAACTACAATTACTATATCTTATAGAAGTACTAAAATTCTATATAAATATCATTGTTTTCAGATAATCCTCTTATACTTACTATAAGGCAATAAATATATTTCATGTTAATTGGTGATTTAAGATAGAAAATAATTTTATTGCTTCTTTTGCTCTTCAAATACCCTGAGAAGCTCAAAGTTGTCAATAGATTATGTGAGGCACACCAGCAGTCTCTGTCATTTCTATGCTGCTTGCTCTACACTTCCTGTTTGCTCAGGTAATATTTATTCTTCTTAGGTCTCTGATGGGGATGAAGACTAGCTGGTTATAGTCTTTCATTAAACTGTGTTGGTCTAGACTTTAAGAAAATGTATTAAGGCCTAAGATGTTTTTAGGTTGGTAAATGCAAGTTATGATAGGAAATGATTGAGGTACAGAACTTTGAACTCATCAGAATAGAGTAGACACTAGATAACTATATTTTAAGAACTGAACATAAACAGCTTAATAAAATTGCACATACTGATAACCTTTGAACTCTACAGGTTGAAGCAAGATATTTACTTACTTGAGTCCATCCCAGGCTATATAATGAGTTCCTGCCTCAAAGCATATAAAATATTGAAAATAAATTTACAAATATAAGTAATATAAATTAATAAAATATAACCCACAATAACAATGAATATTATACACAAATACCTACATTTAAATGGAAGATAGCTTAGTAATTCCTACTTTCATTGGCTTGTGTTATGGCTGTTAGATTGGTGGTTTGGTGGGATTCCTAACAGTAGGAGTAGGGGTGCCTCTAACTCTTTTGCCTTCCTATGGGACCCTTTTCCTTCTACCGAGTTGACTTGTTGAGGGCTTTTTCCTTGCCTTATTGTGTCTTGATTTGTGGTGTCTAATTGTTGTCTCTTCCGTGCCTGCTCTTTCCTGAAGAGAAAAAACAGAGGGAGAAGGAGTGGATCTGGAAGAGGGGGAGGTATGAGGATCTAGAATTAAAGGGAAGGGAAACTGTAGTCAGATGTATACTAGAAAAATCTGCTTTAGATATAAATAAAACAAAATAAATAGGAAATAAAATAAATTGGAAAGTTATAAAGTTTTAATTTAAAATGCCAAACATGATTTATGTTATTTTATATACACTCTCACACACACATATATATACATATATACATATATATACATATATGTGTGTGTATTTATGTATAAACATATGTGTTTATATATACATGTGAATATTTACAATGCAATGTTTGAACTGAACTAAGTTCTTACTTTGAACTTATTAAAAGTTTTGGAAACCTATATCTTCACAACCCATTTCTTGTTTATATGGTGTTTATTGATATTCTCAATAAACATTTAGAAAAGTAACTGCCTATCTTTAATTTTAATTGTAATGAATCAATAGTGTAGTAGATTAAAGTTTGTTTTATGTTATAAAGTCTTCTCATATATTTCTACATTTCATCCTGGCCACACTGTGAGCACCGCTGTCTTCACTGCCCTTGAGAAATATATTATACTTTTAATAATAATTTCAATGGAGTAATTACAACAGAAATGTAATATAAATGATTATTTTTTTAGAATAACTCAATAATTGCTTAGTATTTTAATTGGTTCATTTCATGGTCCTTAGCTCTCAGCTGGGTTACACCAACTGATGAAATCTACATCGTAGGTTTGCAATCATGAGATAGACCTGACAGTTTGTAAGAATGGCTGGGGTATGAAGGACTTATAAAAATCCATACTGTGATAAGTATAAATGTAAAGATTTAACTTTATTCAAAGGCAATGAAATAGTTGATATTATGAGAATGGTCTGACTAATAAAAATAGCTTAAAATCACATTATTTTCATCAATGTATAATTTTTTTCCATTTCAGCTGTGACACTGCAAATAAAATAACCACATAAAAATATTTTACCTTACTATAGCTTTTATGGAAGAAAAAGAATTATTGATAATACCAGACCCCATAGTTATTTATAATAATATTAAAAAATCTTAGTAAATAAAAATAAATGAATTTCAATCAGAAAGCCATAAGTTTTTAGTTTTTAACTTTATAAATAAATTTTGCATAAATTTCTGTCTTAGCAAAAGTAATTTTGGTAGCATATACTCAACTCCAAGAGCATCAATAGCCGAGTTACGTGCATCCACTCAGTACAGAAAGTGATCTAAGGCTTTCTAAAATATTAAATCTAAAGATAATTTATGGTAGTCACTCAAAAGAGAGAGTTTACAAAGTCAAAATGAATTCAGAAGTGCTATTTATCCCAAATGATGTTATAATATATCCAGTTGACAGTGTAGAAACCTGGTTATCAATAGTAAATACATTATAAGGAGAACTTGAACAGCTTAATAAAATTCAATAATCAGCCTTAAGTCTATCAACCATATAAGTAACTGCAGAAAAAAGCCCATGGGTAAATATGATGAAATCCAGTAAATTATTGAGTTAAGATTATCTACCATGTAAACGAAGAGATAAACATGTTGGCAAATATGATGAAACTTAAATTCTGAAGAGAAGAAAATTTTTGTAAAAGACAAGAATACATAGTACATAAATTCCATTTGAAAATTTTATGCCTCAATGCATTAGTTTTCTATTCTACATTATTATTTAAATAAAAATGCTTCCATTGTATTTTAAAATGTTATAATTTTCACATGTGCATATTTTATTAACAGAGCTTTTTTTTACTGGATATTTTATTTACATTTCAGATGTTATCCCTTTCCCCATTTCCCCCCACCCAGAAATCCCCTATCCCATCCCTCTCCTCCTGTTTCTATGAGGGTGGACCCATACACACACACCCACTACCTCTTCCCCATGTCCCCACACTGAGGTATCCAGCCTTCACTGGACAAGGAACTGCCTCTCCCACTATGCCCAATAAGGCCATCCTCCCCTATATATACAGCTGGAGCCAAGGGTCCCTCCCTATGTGTCCCAGGCTGGTGGTTTAGGCTCTGGGAGATCTGGTTGGTTGGAATTGTTGCTCTCCACATGGGGTTGCAATCCCCTACAACTCCTCCAGTCCTCTCTCTAACTTCTCCATTGGGAACCCCAGAGTTCAAAGGTTAGCTGTGAGCATCTGCCTCTGTATATGTCAGGCTCTGGCAGAACTCTAAGGAGACAGATGTATCTGGCTCCTGCCAGCATGCACTTCCTGGCATCCACATCAGCATCTACCTTTGGTGACTGCACAGGAGATGGTTGCCCAGGTGGAATGGTCCTCAGATGGCCCCTCTTTCAGTTTCTGTCCCACACTTTGTCTCCATATTTGCTCCCATGAGTATTTTGTTACTTCTAAGAAGGACATAAGCACCCGCACTTTGGTCTTCCTTGTTCATGAGCGTCACATGGTCTGTGAGTTGTATTTTAGGTATTGAAAGCTTTTGAGCTAATATTCACTTATCAGTGAGTGCATACCATGTGTTCTTTTGTGATTGGTTTAACTCACTCAGGATGATATTTTCTAGTTCCATCCATTGCCTGAAAATTTCATGAAGTCATTGTTTGTAATAGCTGAGTAATACTCCATTGTGTAAATGTACCACATTTCCTGTATCCATTTCTCTGTTGAAGGACATCTGGGTTCTTTCCAGCTTCTGGCTATTATAAATAAGACTACTATGAACATAGTGGAACATGTGTCCTTGTTATATGTTGGAGCATCTTCTGAGTATATGCTCAGGAGTGGTATAGCTGGGCCCTCAGGTAATGCTATGTCTAATTTTCTGAGGAACCACCAGACTAATTTCCAGAGTGGTTGCACCATCGTGCAATCCCACAAACAATGGAGGAGTGTTTCTCTTTTTCCACATCCTTGTTAGCATCTGCTATCACCTGAGTTTTTGATCTTAGCCATTCTGACTGGTGTGAAGTAGAATCTCACAGTTATTTTGATTTGCATTTCCCTGTTGACTAGGGATATTGAACATTTCTTCAGGTGCTTCTTGGCCATTCCAGTTTCCTCAGTTGAGAATTCTTTGTTTAGCTCTGTACCCCATTTCTAACAAGGTTATTTGGTTGTATGGAGTCTAATTTCTTGAGTTCTTTCTATATATTGGATATTAGTTCTCCATTGGATGTAGGATTGGTAAAAAATCTTTTCCCAATCTGTTGGTTGCCGTTTTATCCTATTGACAGTGTCCTTTGCTTTACAGAAGCTTTGCAATTTTATGAGGTCCTTTTGTCAATTCTTGATCTTAGAGTATAAGCCATTGGTGTTCTTTTCAGAAACATTTCCCCTGTGCCCAAGTATTTGAGGCCTTCCCTTGAGCTATGTACAAGGAGATAAAAATGAATCGATTTACATTCTTCTACATGCTGACCTCCAGTTGAACCAGCACCATTTGTTGAAAATGCTGTCCTTTTTTCACTGGACAGTTTTAGCTCCTTTATTAAAGATCAAGTGACTATATGTGTGTGGGTTCATTTCTTGGTCTTCAATTTTATTCCACTGATCTACCGGCCTGTCTCTGTACCAGTACCTTGCGATTTTTATCACTATTGCTCTGTAGTATAGCTTGAGGTCAGGAATGGTGCTTCCCACAGAAGTTCTTTTGTTATTTAGAATAGTTTTCGATATCCTGATGTTTTTGTTATTTCAAAAGAATTCATAAATTGCTCTTTTTATCTCTATGAAAAATTGAGTTGGCGTTTTGATAGGGATTGCATTGAATCTGTAGATTGCTTTCGGCAAGATGGCCATTTTACTATATTAATTCTGCCAATCCATGAGCATGGGAGATCTTTCCATCTTCTGAGATCTTCTTCGATTTCTTTTTTCAGAGACTTGAAGTTCTTGCCATACAGATCTTTCACTTGCTGGGTTAGACTCACACCAAGGTATTTTATATTATTGGCAACTATTTGAAGGGTGTTATTTCGCTAATTTCTTTCTCAGTCTGTTTATCCTTTGAGTAGAGGAAGACTACTGATTTGTTTGAATTAATTTTATATCCAGCCACTTTCCTGAAGTTGTTTATCAGGTTTAGGAGTTCTCTGGTGGGCACTTTATGGTCACTTATGTGTTCTATCATATCATCTGCAAATAGTGAAATTTTGACTTCTTTCTTTTCTATTTGTATCCCTTGACTTCCTTTTGTTGTCTAATTGCTCTGGCTAGGACTCCCAGTAGTATATTGAATAGGTAGGGAGAGAGTGGGCAGCCTTGTCTAGTCCCTGATTTTAGTAGGATTGCTTGAAGTTTCTCTCCATTTAGTTTGATATTGGGTACTGGTTTTCTGTATATTTCTTTTACTATGTTTAGGTATAGGCCTTGAATTCCTGATCTTTCCAGGACTTTTACCATGAAGGAATGTTGAATTTGTCAAACGCTTTTGCAGCATCTAGTGAGATGATCATGTTGGTTTTTTCTTTGAGTTTTGTTTATATAGTGGATTAAGTTGATGAATTATCCATTTATTGAACCATCCCTGCATTTGGTGGATAAAGTCCTGGACACCCCATCACACTGAAAAAGTAGGATTTAGATTAAAATCAGTTCTCATGTTGATGATAGAAGACTTTAAGAAGGACATAAATAACTCCCTCAAAGAAATACAGGATAACACAGGTAAACAGATAGAAGCCTTAAAGAGGAAACACAAAAATTGCTTAAAGAACTGTAAGAAAAACTCATCCAAACATATGACAGAATTAAACAAAACCATCTAGGATGTAAAAATGGAAATAGAAACAATGAAGAAATCCCAAAGTGAGACTACCTTGGACATAGAAAACCTAGGAAAGAGATCAGGAGTCATAGATCCAAGAATCACCAACAGAATACCAGAGATAGAAGAGAGAATCTCAGGTGCAGAAGATACCATGGAAAACATTGACACAACTATCAAAGAAAATGCAAAATGCAAAAAACTCCTAACCCAAAACATCCAGGAAATCCAGGACACAATGAGGAGACCAAACCTAAGGATAATAGGTATAGATGAAAGTGAAGATTCCCAACTTAAAGGGCCTGTAAATATCTTCAACAAAATTATAGAAGTAAACTTCCCTAACCTAAAGAACGAGATGCTCATTAACATACAAAAGCCTACAGAACTCCAAATGGACTAGACCAGAAAAGAAATTCCTCCCATCACATAATAATCAAAACACCAAATGCTCAAAACAAAGAAAAAATATTAAAAGCAGTAAGGGATAGATAATCAACTAACATATAAAGGCAGATCTATAAGAATTATACCAGACTTCTCACCAGAGACTATAAAAGCCAGAAGATCCTTGACAGTATAGGTTTTCTAACATACTTTTTTATTCTGTGGCTTATAACATACTTTAAGTGTTGAGAATGAAATACTATTGAACAGAAAAGAGAGTGTGAATAATCATGAGGATAGTTTTGTAGCATATGCTCAAATTAGTAACAAACGGATCATCAGAGCTTAGGTTTAAGCCAAACACATGGAAATTGGGAATCCTGCAGAATTAGAGGGCCTACTGTCATTTAACCATTCTATTATTTTATTTGCTTAATTTTCATTTTCCTTTGTCTTCTGTTTTTCTTTTAGTATTGGTTATTTTATTTATTTGCATTTCAAATGTTATCTCCCTTCCCAGTTTCCCCTCCACAACCCTCCTATCCCCTGCCCCCTACCCCTGCCTCTATGAAAGTGCTCCCCCACCCACCACTCCTGCCTTAGAGGTCCCCTATCCTGCATCATAGAGCCTCCACAGGACCAAGAAGCTCCCATCCCAGGGATGCAAGGTAAGGCTACATATCCAGCTGGAGCCATGGGTATACTCTATGTACTCTTTGGTTCATGGTTTAGTCCCTAGGAGTTTCGGAAGGTCTGGTTGGTTGATATTGTTGTTCTTCCTATGAGATTGCACATCCCTTCAGCTCCTACATTCCTTACCCTAACTTCCTTATTGGGGTCCCCTCCCTCAGTCCATTGTTTGGCTGTGCACATCTGCATCTGTATTGGTCCAACTCTGGCAGAGTTATGCTTCATAATACATATTTTTCAACTTAATGTATATTATATAAAAAATAGGAATCAATATATCTGTACTAGCAAAAACGATATTATTAAGGAAACTATAAGTAGATATTAGTAAATCAGCTGAGCACAATAAATCTGTTATCAATACATTATAATAACAGAGAAAAGGATAGAAACAAAGAAAAATATTAGCGAAGAATAAAGGAACACATTTACCACATAAAAATGGAATTTAAAGCAAAATATCAGTATTCTGAAATAATTATCATCATATTTTTTTCATTAAACAAAATACTTTCAGTAATCATATGGTACTGATTACTCCAGTATCTGAGGATACACTCCAGGTTCCAGGGTAGAACAAGTGAGAATAGCTATTCAAATTTTATCTGATGATAGTCTCACATATGATTATGCATGAAATTCATGTATAGAATATTTACTTGTTCGTGGGTCTCATTTCTTCCCACGGGCTTCTGTAATTGGCCCTTCTCTGTGCAGCATCTGCCTTCTATGCTCTCCATGCATCATTATCAGAGAAACAGCAGGACATAGCATGGTGAATATGCTAAATGACTGAGGAAGCACTTATAATCAGTGACTGCATTCTTCTGTGTAACTTTAAAAACTAAAAGAATGCCACAGAAAAGTTTTACTCTGAAACCTCCTAGTAAACAGAATTTTAGGTGCAATAACATGTACTCATTAGTAGTATCACATGAAATTACAGGCAATACTTACATTTGAGCAAACAAATTTATAGAAGAGTTCGAGATTTGGATGGAGTTTCAGCATCAATGCTTTTGTGGCTACTGAAGAGCAATGGCGGGATGGCAAGAGTGTACTCACACTTTTGCCAAGGTTGGAAAAGAGTGTCATCACTGCCCGAGAGATGGCTGTGCAGTGGTGGGGTTAGCATCCTGATGCATAGTACCAGGCATCTTGAAGGTAGGAGCTGCTGAGAGGTCATAATTTCAATGGTCAATTATAGACGTCAAAAGAAAGATCTATCAAATACTGGACCACCAACCAGGCAACATACACCAACTGATAGGAGGCTCCCAACACGTATACAGCAGAGGACTGCTCCATCTGGGTTTAGTTAGAGAAGATGCACCTAACCCTCAAGAGACTGAAGACCCCAAGGAGTTTAAAGGTCTAGTGGGGTGGGGGATGGGAACATCCTTGTGGAGACAGGGGGGCAGGAAGGAGGTATGGGATGTGGAACAATCAGAGGGTGGACAGGTAGGGGAATAAAATTTTGAGTTTAAAATAAATAAATTTTAAAAAGAAAAAGAGAATTTACCCAACTCTTTTAAATGAACAACTTTTAATGTATTACTTACAAAAGTTAGGTCAGGAGTGGGGGGCATAATATGGAGACTGAAGCACTCAGTAGGAGTTATTCCCAGGGTTGCCCTGCAAGACAGATAAACTTGTTTCCTGTTTGTCATTTAAAGGTTCCCAGAGGAGATTGTATTAGCTTTGTCCGTGGTATAGTCATCGATTACTTGCTCTGAATCTTGCAATTAACCCTGATTAACTTAGTGGATCACCTACAAGGATGCTATAAGAGGAATAAGAAGGGTTATTGGGAAGAAAATTTTAAATGGGAGAGGCAGGGAGAATGACAGAGGAAATGGGAGGGGGAAAATAAGTAAGAGAACTACATACATGTTTGAAATTTTCAAAAAATGAATATAATATATAGACGTTATTTCATAAAGTTCCATAGGTTTTCTAAAGGCAAACCAAAAGGGGATTCCTGGAGCAAAAGGAAAAAACAGTAAACAAAAATTTCTTACTGATAGAAACACTCACAAACAAAGAAACTTCCTAGAGAAACATAAAATCTAGATCTTGATGGCATGCAATCATAGAATACATCCATTTACTTTTTTTTCTTTTTTTGAAGATGAAAATTACATAATTTAATAGTAATGACAAATATAGAGAGCAAAAGTGACTAGATAAGGGCTATCAAGCAAGAAAAGGTTTCTAAAACACACATAGTGTACACGCTGTCCAGGAAGCAGCAGAATGAGTGACTGAATCAAAGATGGTAGTAACAAGAGAGGGTGGGGTGAAGGAGAGAACTCTTGAACACAGGGAGAATGTCTTTCAAGCTCCCTGCCACTGAGTTTCCCTGTCACTAGGAAAACCTTTCTCTCTTCGTTCCCTCCCTCTTCATTCTCTCTGAATATTGCCACTAATCTTTGGCTATAAGTGTTTTCATATTTATTTTTCTCTTTTCTGAATTGAGAGTTCTCTGTTTCCATCCTTGTATCCCAACATCAAATTAAATGGAGAGAAACTTGAAGCAATCCCATTAAAATCAGGGACTAGACAAGGTTGCCCACTCTCCCCTACTTATTCATCCATTTACTTTTAAAGTACGTAGATACTTCTGTCATTTCTATTTCTTGCAAGAAAATCTTGGTTCTTTTATCATTAAGCTGAAATCCTGTTTTGAGTTTCCCTATCCTTTTGTAGTCCTTTACCAAAACCAGTAATAGCCCTGTGTACACAATCTCATTTTCTCTCTGATTTTCCATTTGATTGACCCTACTGACACTTTTATTCATACAATTTCTGCCTATGTTCTTCTCAAGGCTGAGAGCAGCTTTCATCTTGTCGGATGCAAGGGTCACTTTGAGCCCTCATCTGTCTTGATCGTGACCCTTCTTGACCTCCCGCTGCACTTTCGTGTTGTCCTTTCCTACGTCCTACTTCATAGAATCCATTATCACAGCAATTTCCCCACCCCAAATTCTAGTTTGCAGAAAACTCAATAAAAACTACAAGCACAGCTTTTATATTTATCCTTCTTGTCTTCTTTTCCTTTCTCTATTGAATTTCAGCTAATTCTCTTGTTTGTTTATTTTCATCATTTACAGATTAACACCTCAGAAAACCATTGTTTTGAATCATATGTTCTTGTACCAATACACCCAGAAATATAAATGATTGTTTCTAATGATTATTTTAAATATAACCGACTTTAGCTAACCACATTATTCCTATCTTCTGTGAGAACAGATAACAGAACAACTATTTGGGGAATCCATAGGAAAATGTTTTCTGTAAGCTGATTTTTCTTTCTCTAATTTCATAGTAAATTTGGCAAAGACAGTTGCTGAAATCTGGTCTAAAACTTTCAGACACATTCTGACCTTTGCTAATAGACCCCAGCCCTAACACTCTTACTGAAGTATGAAAACAGTTTGCTATGTTATGTAATTACAAAGAAGGGTTTCCATATTGTAATTTTCTGCACAGACTTTAACATGGCTTTTAAAGACTGCTGCAAAATTGGTGAGCTCATTGTTTTTTTTTTTTTTTTTTTTAAGTTTTCAAAATATTTTTATAAACAATGGGAAGGAATAGAGACCAAGACAGCTCCACTCCACTTTTAGGGGAGCCACATAAAGTCCAACCTGAACATTTGCTAAAAATGTATAGGATGTTTAAGTCCAGCCCCTGCATGGTCCCTGGTTGGGGGCCCAGTTTCTGTTAGCCCCCGTTGTCCTAGGTTAGTTGACTCTGTAGGTATTCTTGTGGTGTTCTTGACCCATCCAGCTAGCTCAATTCTATTCCCAACTCTTCCAGAAGACTCTCTGAGCTCTGTCTGATGTTTGGCTGTGGGTCTCTGCATCTGTTTCCATCTGCTACTGGATGAAGCCTCTCAGGAGACAGTTATGCTAGGTTCCTGTCTGCAAGCATAGCAGAGTGTCACTATTAGTCAGGGATTGTCTCTCTCTCGTGGGACAGATCTCAAATTAGGGCAGTCATTGGTTGGCTGTTTCCTCAGTCTCTGCTCCATCTGTATTTCTGCATATCTTGTAGGCAAGACAAATTTTGAGTTGAAGATTTTGTGGGTGGATTGATGTCCCACTCTTTCCACTTGAAATTCTGCCTGGCAACAGGAGGTGGCCACTTCAGTCTCTATTACCCTCTGGTAGGAATCTCAGCTAGGGTCACCCATAGACTCCCTGTATCTGCCCAACCCCCGCCTTCAGTTAGTCACCAGAGATGCCCCTACCTATTTCCATTCTAACTCCCAGCCCTCTCCAGCCCCCTCTCCATACCTGATTGCCATCCCCATTCCCCTTCACCTCCTTTCCTACCTAGTTCCCCTTCTCCATTCATCTCTAATGAATTCTTTTCTGAGTGAGATTCCCGAATCCTCCCTTCTGGCCTCTTTATTACCCAGTTTCATCGGATCTGTGGATTTTAGTATGGTTATTCTGCACATCATGGCTAATGTCAACTTAGAAGTGAATACATACTGTATGTCTTTCTGGCTCTGTGTTACCTCACTCAGGATGATATTCTTAAATTTCATCTATTTGCCTGCAAAATTCATGATGTCTTTGACTAGTATGCCATTGTATAGATATACTATGTTTTCTTCAGTTGAAGGACATTTAGGTTGTTTCTAGTTTATGGCTATTATGAAAAAAGCTGCTATGAACATAGTTGAGCAAGTGTCCCTGTGGTATAGTGGGATATCTTTTGGGTATAAGCCTAGGAGTGGTATAGCTGGGTCTTAAGGTCGAATTATTTCCAGTTTCATGAGAAACCACTAAATTGATTTCTAAAGCGGTTATACAAGGTTATACAAGTTTGCACACCCACTACCAAGGGAGGAGTGCTCCCCTTGCTCTACATCCTTGCCAGCCTGTGTTATCACTTAAGTTTTTGATCTTAGCCATTCTGACAGGTATAAGATGGAATCTCAGGGTCAGTTTTGATCTGCATTTCCCTGATGACTAAGGATGTTAAACATTTCAAGTGCTTCTTGGCAATTTCGATTCCTCTATTGAGAATTCTCTGTTTAGCTCTGTACCCCATTTTTTATTGGGTTATTTGGTTTTTGGTGTCTAACTTCTGGAGTTCTTTTCAATATTTTGGATATTGGAAACTCTCTCTGTTAGATGGAGAGTTGGTGAAGATCTTTCCCAATCTGTAGGCTGCTGTTTGTCCTATTGATGGTGTCCTTTGCCTTACAGAGGTTTTTCAGTTTCATGAGGTCCCATTTATCAATCGTTGAAATTAGAACCTGAGCCATTGGTGTTCTGTTCAGTAAGTTGTCTCCTGTACACTTTCTCTTTTATTAGATTTAGTGTGTCCAGTTTTATGTTGAGGTCTTTCTTTGATTCACTTGTACTTTTGTGTAGGGTGATAGATATGGATCTATTTGCATTTTCCTACATGCAGATGTCCAGTTAGACTAGCATTTGTAGAAGATGTTTTTTTCCATTGTATAGTTTTGCCTTCTTTGTAAAAATTCAAGTGTCTGTAGGTGTGTGGATTTATTTCAGGGTCTTCAAGTTTAATTCCATTCCATTGAGCAATCTGTCTGTTTCTATACCAATACCATGCAGTTTTTATTAATATTGCTCTGAGGGGTGAGCTTATTTTTATACTTGGTAAACAATAAATGACAAATTTCTCACTGGAATGAGCATTCACATCATTATATGTTGAATGATTGAAGTAATCTTCTCTTTTCATTTTCATCTCCATATTAATGTCACTGTAAGAATGTTTGACTCAAAATCCAACCCTTCATTTATCTAGGAGTATAGCAATTGATGCATTCCTTGGATATTCCAAACATCTAGATGGGTCCAGACCTCGCCTTTGCCCCAACATTCTGCATTTGTTTCTAAATTTTTTTTTTCCAAAGAACAGGTATTATTATAGTTACTACATAATGCATTTTCTCACAACGTACTTAATCCAAATGATATTTCCATGTATCCTGTGTCCCACTCCCAAAGTCCCTTCTCTATAGCTGACAAATTTGTATGATTTTATTCGTATCTGTTTAAGAGACAGAAAGTAGGAAATATGATAAGATTTACATGAAGTGGGCTATAAAACTTAGTACATGTGATTGATAAAGGTAAATTAAATTTTTAAAATTTAAATATTACGCATTTCTTGTGGCTGATAAAATAAATATCTCTCAAAGACTTATGGATTTGGATATTGATTCTTTATATGACTATGCTATCTCTATAAGTTATGGGGAATGGCAGTCTTGCTGGAGGAAGAATGTCACGGTGAGAGGTTGTTTACTTTTTAAATGTCTAATCTACTTACAGTTATGCTGCTGCTGCCCGTTCTCAGTTGAAGATGTGACATCCAGCTTCCTGTTCCAACTGACTCTCGTCATGCTTACTCTACCATTATGAGATTAAACTTTCTTCCTTAAGTTGCTATTTTTTTTTTTTATTAAGAGCAACAGAAAAGTTAAAACTACATATCTGAAGGTCAGAAACATTTAAAAGTTTTCAACAGACAACAGATAACTAACAGTTTCAAGGATTAAAATATGCAAGAATTTTTTTATTTCCCTTTTCTTTTTTCTTTCTTTTTTTTTTTTTATACTCCAGATTTTATTCCCCTCTTGGTGCACCATCTGACTGTTCCACATCCCATACCTCTGCCCATCCCTGTCTCCATGAGGATGTCCCCACCCCACTCCACCCACCTGACTCTAACTCCCTGGGGCCTCCAGTCTCTTGAGGGTTAGGTGCATCATCACTGATTGAACACAGTTCAAATCACGGTTCTCTGCTGTATATGTGTTGAGAGCCTAATATCAGCTGGTATATGCTGGCTTTTTTGGTGGTCCAGTGTTGGAGAGATTTCGGGGGTACAGATTAATTTAGACTGCTGGTCCTCCTAGAGGGTCGCCCTCCTCCTCAGCTTCTTCCAGCCTTTCCCTAATTCAACCACAGGGGTCATCATTCCTTGGGTGCAAATATCTCCATCTGACTCTTTCAGCTGGTTATTGGGTCTTTCAGGGGCAGTTACGATAGGTCTATTTTTGTGAGCACTCATAGCCTGAGTAACAGTGTCAGGCCTTGGGTCCTACCCTTGAGCTGGATCTCACTTTGGGCCTGTCACTGAACCTTCTTTTCCTCAGGCTCTTCTCCATTTCCATTGCACTTCTTTCAGACAGGAACAATTATGGGTCAAGTTTTGACTGTGGGATGGCAATCCCATCCCTCACTTGATGCCCTGTCTTTCTGCTGGAGATGGGCTCTATAAGTACTCTCTTGCTACTGTAGGGCATTTCATCTAAGGCCCCTCCTCCCTTTGAGTGTGAGATCTCTTACCTCTCAGATCTCTGGTACATTCTGGAGGGTCCTCCCAACCTCCTACCTCCAGAGGTTGCCTGTTTCCATTCTTTTTGCTGAGCCTCAGGGCTTCAGTACTTTTCCCTCACCAATGCCAAACCAGGTTCCCTCTCTCCCACTCCTTTCCCTTTTCCTACCAGATGCCTCCCTCCTCTCTGCCTTCTAGTTGTTTTCTTCTTCCTCTCAAGTAGGACTGAGAAGTCCTCACTTGGGCCCTTCAGCTTGTTGACCTTTGTGAGTTCTGTGGACTGTATCTTGTGTGTTTTACACTTTTCTTTTTATTTTATTTATTTTGGCTAATATTCACTTATTAGTGAGTACATACCATGCATGTCCTTTTGGGTCTGAGTTACCTCACTCAGGATGATATATTCTAGTTCATCCATTTGCCTGCAAAACTCAGGATGTCCTCATTCTTAATAGCTGAGTAGTATTTCATTGTGTAAAAGAACCACATTTTCTGTATCCATTCTTCTTCGTGGGACATCTGAGTTGATAATAGCTTCTGGCTATCACAATAATGACACTATGAACATAGTGGAACATGTGCCCCTGTGAAATGGTGGGGCATCTTTTGGTTATACCCCCAACAGTGGTATTACTGGGTCTTCAGGTAGATTTCTTTCCAGTTTTCTGAGGAACCTCCAGATTGCTTTTCAGAGTGTTTGTACCAGTTTTCCATCCACCAGCAATGGAGAGCAATGGAGGAGTGTTCCTCTTTCGGGAAAATCATTTTAATTGCAAAAAAAAAAAAAAAAAAAAAACAAAAAAACAAAACAAACAAACAACAAAAAAAATCCTGAGCATAATAAAAGAGTATCTGATAGTGATTGTCTTACAAATTTTAATAGCATAATCATAGAAGCAAAGTTATTGTGAATGAAGTTTATTATCAAAAATATAACATTGTATTTAAATAGAAAATGTGTAGATAAACCAAATATTAAATTCATAACAAAAATAACAGAATACAGTTTGATCGTTAATAAAGGCCTACTAGTTTATGTAAAAATTTTATGATATATATTAGTTTGATATTGTATTGTCTTTTTATTATAAAAAGTACCTAAGATAATGTTTGTTTTGGTTTGAAGTTTGGAATCATGATAGAGGATCTCAAAGTAGAAAGTTTTCATCACAGCAAGAAGGCAGAAGACAAGAAGGGGCTAGGCTTCTACAATCCCTTCAGGCATGAAACCTCAGATATTTCCCTGAGTTCCACTGGTAAATGGCATTGAGTTCGTAATCAGTTCTTCATTCTGTGGACTTTTTAGAAGCATTCCAAATCCAAACTCGAGGATTCTCCTCTAAATCCAAAGGCCGATACTCATACCCAAGCACAAAGTGAACTATATATTCACTCAGTCAAAAGTCTCAATTTTGCGACTCCTCTAGAGTTGTTCAGAAGTCCAGTTAAAAATTTCCCCTAAATCTAGTGAGCTACTTTTGCCCTCTAAATTACCTTGTGCATTGCTAAAATGCAATTGTGTGAGGATCAGGTGGTTTAATCTCTCATTTCGATGGAGTGAGATGGAACATAGAAAGAACCGGTCCAAACCAACTCGAGATTGAAATATACAGGACAAAGGCTACAATCAACAATTTTACCTGTCCTCTGGGCAGACTGTGGTATGGTTTGAGCTTCCATGGGGATCTGTAGAATGTAGCCTGCTTATTGCCTCTCTTGGGCAGACTACACACAACGTTTCTAGCTATCTTTAGTAGTATTGATGGATGACACTATTCGTTCTGCAACTTTGAATGTCACCATGTCTTTAATTTCAGGCTCTACACATCAAATCTCACTTCTCAAGAACTGCGTGAATTGAATATAGGTAGTTTAATCCTATATATTTTTTGAATATCTGAAAGTAGCTATGATTTAATAAATATGTTTACTTAATTAATTTTACATCCCAATGGATACTCCCCTTCCACACCCCCCATCACAGAGCCCTCCCCTTTTCCTCAGAGGGTGTCCCCCACCTCTGTAACTGTCTCCCTTGCACATCATTCTCTGCAGGGTTAGGCTCATCCTTCCCACTGAGGCCAAACAAGGAGGCCCTGTGGGGGAATGCTTTCCACAGACAGGCAAGAGCATTGCAGAAAGACCCTACTCTAGTTATTGGGGGACATACATTGAGACTGAGCTGCATATCTACTATATATGTGCCAGAGGTCTCTTATCCAGCCTGTGTATTCACTTTGGTTTGTGGTTTGGTCTCTGAGAGCTTCCAAAGATCCAGGGTAGTTGACTATGTTGGTCTTCGTATGGAATTCCTATCTCCTTTATGGCTTTGCATCATCCCGAAAGCTCATCTATAAGAATCCCTGACCTCCTTCTCGTATTTGGCTGTTGGCATCTGCATCTGTTTCTGTCAGCTACAAGGGAGAGCCTCTCAGATGACAGTTATGCTACACTGCTGTCTATAAGTATAACAGAATATCATAATAGTGTCAGGAACTGGTTCTTGCCCATAGGATGGGTCTCAAGTTGGGCTAGTTACTGATTAGCTATTCCTTCAGTCTCAGCTATGGTCACCTGTATTGACTCCTGGGAGCTTCTCTCATTCCAGGTCTCTAGTACTTCCTAAAGACTCACCCTCCAGCAGCTGTAGATTTCCATTCATTCTCGTGGCCCTCTGGCCCTTTCTCCTGTTTCTCCCATCACTTGGTCCTCAGATCCCACTCCTCTCCCTATCCCATCTCTCATCAAATTCCCTCCTTCTTCCTGTATCGTATCCTATGACTACTTTATTCTCCCCTTTCAAATGAAATTCTAGCATCCTTGCTTGGGCTTTCCTTCTTTTTTAACTACTTTTGGTCTGTGGAGTGTATTTTGAGTATTGTGTACTTTGTGGTTCATATCCACTTATCAGTGAGTACATACCATTCATGTCCTTTTGGGGCTGGGTTACCTAGTCAGGCCCAAAGGTTTTCTAGTTCCATCCATTTTCCTGTAAAATTCATATTTTTAATAGCTGAGTTATATTCCATTATGTAAATGTGCCACATTTTCTGTATCTAGTATTTAGTTGAAGAATATCTGGGTTGCTTCCAGTTCCTGGAGATTATGAATGAAGCTGTTATGAACATATTGTGGTATGGTGCAGCCTGTTTTGTGTATATGCCCAGGAGCATATGCACATTTGTGTATATGTATAGCTGGATCTTCAGGTAGAACTAGTTCCTATTTTCTGAGAAACAGCTAGATTGATTTCCAGAGTGGTTGCAATCCCTCCAGTAATAGAGGAGTGTGCACCTTTCTCTGCATTCTCACTAGCAAGAACTGTTGCTTGGGATTTTGATCCTAGCAATTCTGATTGGTTTAAGATAGAATCTCA
This sequence comes from Mastomys natalensis, assembly GCA_021653895.1. NCBI lineage: Eukaryota > Metazoa > Chordata > Mammalia > Rodentia > Muridae > Mastomys > Mastomys natalensis. The sequence continues at coordinate 762,346 of JAJTUV010000329.1, read as the reverse complement.
AGGTTGTTTTTATTTGCATTTTCCTGATGACTAAGGAAGTTGAACATTTCTTTAAGTGCTTCTCAGCCATCCCAGATTCCTCTACTGATAATGCTCTTATTAGCTCTGAATCTCATTTTTAATTGGGTTATTTGGGTTGTTGGAATCTGACTTCTTGAGTTTTTTTTATATATATTGGATATTAACCCTCTGTCAGATATAGGGTTTGTGAAGATTTTTGCCCAATCTGTGGGCTGCCATTTTGTCCTATTGACAGTGTCCTTTGCCTTACAGAAGGTTTTCAGTTTCATGAGGTAACATTTATCAATTGTTAATCTTAGAGTCTGAGCAAATAGTATTCTGTTCAGGACATTTTCTCCTGTATCAATGCATTCCAGGTTATTTTCCACTTTGTCTTTGATGAGAGTTAGTGATTAGTTTTATGTTGAAGTCCACTTGGACTTGAGTTTTGTGCAGGGTTATAAACATGGATCTATTTGAATTCTTCCTCATGCAGACTGCAGTTAGACCAGCACCATTGGTTGGGATGCTTTCTTTTTTCCATTGTATGGTTTTGGCTTCCTTGTCAAAAATCAGGTGTCCATAGTTATGTGGGTTTATTTTTTGGCCTTTGATTTGATTCCATTGATTATCCAGTCTGAATGCCTTGAAGTTTTTGTTTGTTTGTTTATTCTGTTTTGTTTTGTTTTAATCACTATTGCACTGTAGTACAGCTTAAAATCAAATATGATAGTTTTCGCAAGTTCTCTTTTATTCTTCAGGGTTGTTTCAGATATCCTGGGTTGTTTGTGTGTTTCTGTTTGTGTTTGTTTTTTGTTTTTCAATATGAAGTTGAGAATTTCACTTTCAAAGTCTGTAAATAATTATTTTGAAATTTTGATGGGAATTTTATTGAATGTGTAAATTCCTTTGGGTAAAATGATCACTTTTACTATGCTAATCCTACTGATCTATGAGCATGAGACATCTTTCCATCTCATGATATCTTCTTCGACTTCTTTCTTGAGAGACTTGAAGTTCTTGTCATAAAGATCCTTTACTTGTTTGGTTAGAGTTACACCAAGATACCAGCTCAGTCTGTATGTTATTTTTATGTATATGTATCAGGGCCAATAATTTGGTATTGGTTGTTGTGGTTCATAGATATCATACCTGGGCATGATTTCGGCTTCCTTCCCTCCTATGGAAGCTTGCATGATGTGTTTTGGTATCATAAAAGCTAGTCCTCAGGCAAGAGGCTTAATGCCAGTTTACATCTTGGGAGCCTCCCTGAACTACATCTGAAGCATCATGTGTTCTCCCTAAAAGCCTTCTTGCCTTTCACTGTTATGTGACATATTAACAGACCAAAGTCACTTTAGCATACTGGTTCATGTAGGATCATGTAGAGCAGCACAAATAACCAATAACCCAAATGAATCAAACATTTACTTGTTGCAAAGATTGTTTTTGAAATTACTTTTACTTCATTTTAATTTAAGAATGCATGTTATCTTGTTAAAGCATAAAGCTTTTTGGAGATGAATATTATTTTCTTGTTGCTAGAGCTAAAGCTATGGAATATGTGTTAATGAATTTTTAATCCATAATGGTAAGGAAATTCAAATTCCCACGCTAACTTATCTCATATTAAAATGCCACCTCTATGCACATGCCAGGGGGCCATGCAGTCACAAAAGCATCTCCTGTAGGAGGACTTAATTGAGGACTGCCTTAGAGACCAAGGATTGTTGAGGTAGATAATGTCAGCCAATCAGGAACTGCTGTTTACAAGAGACACTTTCTTGAGACCAATGGGGCACAGGTGAAGATTATAGGAGCTTGCAGTAATGTTCAAATGAGCTTGCTTCCATGTTTCTCACTTGGTCCCAGACTCTGTGTCCTTGACTCTGGGCCACCTTACTGCCAACCCCAAGGGCAGGTAGGATCAGGTAGCAAGTAGCCTAGCACATAGGCAACAATATATATTAAGGCATAAGCTAGTCTTGGTGTACTGTAAGTCCCTGTTCTATAGAATGGAAACTGATGGTCTGGAGTTTGTTTGACAGGCATGAGTTGCTGAAGTGTATCTGCAAATGTGTTTCTGTTGACAATGCATATTTGAGTCAATGCACTGAATGGGAAGATCTGTCCTCTGTATGGATGGAAATACGTAAATCAGCTATAGATCACATAAAGTCAGGAGTCATGGAAAACTAGATGCCTGATGTCTTTCCATGCTGGGATGTCAGTTTGTTCTCACCTAAAGCATTAAAACATTAGATGCCTTGAAATTTCATTGGAAAATTTGATAGCTGATGTTCAGTCTCTGGGATTTCACCAATGACTGTGAGACTTGATTTTCTTGATTCTGGGGAGTTTTAGCTAAGACAGGATTTTCTGCATATGTATATTCCAGATATGAGTTTTCAAACCATGAAAGAAGTGGAGAGAAAAAAATAGAAAGAAAGGAAGGAAGGAAGGTGTAGGAGGAGCAATGGTGGGAGAAGTTAGGAGAGGATGAGGAAAAGGAAGAGGAGGAGTTAGGAGAGGAAGGGAAAAACGGAAGAGAAGGAGCGAGAGAGAGCAGAGATGTAGGAGGATGGAGAATCACACAGGTATGGAGAGCACTCGTGGAGAACAACTTATAAAGTTATAATTAGGTTAGCTAATTGGGATACAATTCTCTTTGTATGGGCATCTTGTTATTAATCATTATCAAACATATAAAGCCTTTGTTTAATCTATAAGAATTAGAGTCTCATTCTCTTACTGGGCCCGCATGGAGGGCGGAATGGTCTGGGCAATGCCCTGTCTTGCGGAGACAGCGTGGAAGATTGGCAGAGACATCTCTCATGCTGGCATCTAGTGGGTGGCAGGGCTGGTGTTTCTGGTGGCCGGTCTGCAGCACGCAAGTGGCCTCAGGCCTAAAAACATGGTGGCTGGGCTAGGCAGAGCAGCTGCAGCTTAGATAGTTGGCCTGAGCCAGAGACCTTTTTAAATAATTACAACAGGAAGGGAGGGAGGGAGGGAGGGAGGGAGGGAGGGAGGAGAGGGAGGAGGAGAGGGAGGGAGGAAGGAAGGAGAGAGGAGAGAGAAAGTGTCATTTTGAACAAAAATACCAACCACTCAATTTTACCAATGAAGACTTAGGAGCTAGATGCTTGGGTGAAATCCTGCTAGCTCAGAGGAGCAGCATAAGAACGCAGCTAACTTTCCCAAAAGGAAACGAAAGTTGTTCTCCAAAAGCCTTTCAAACTGAATGTGCTTCCCTTCAGCTCCTGTGTGTCTATCTGTCCTTCTGACTCGCTCTGACTCTATATGTTTCTCTTCCTATCTTCACTCCATGCCACCTGGTTGTTAGCTTCACCTCTTGACCTATGGATGACTTTATTTAATCCCAGTTACAATAGGCAGAATGCTCTTGGATTAAAGGTGTGTGCTAGGTACGAGCCACACCATAGCTAAAAAATAGGTTTTTCAGTAAATTACACAACCTCAGGAAGGGAGAGAGGAGAGAAAGTGTCATTTTGAACAAAAATACCAACCACTCAATTTTACCAATGAAGACTTAGGAGCTAGAAACTTAGGTTCACAGTGTAATCAAATATCCTGCAACAAGAAAGGAAGGGAGATAGACTCATGTGTGGTAAAATATTATAGATATATGCGAGTATTTATTAAATAGTCAAAATCCTGGCAACTAGCATATTTATGAGCTCAAGCACTTACCACTTTCTTGTGGCACCAAGAATTAAGAAGTTTTCTTTGTGATTTGAACTGTGGATTACTTGACTCATAATTACAGACACTGTACTGAGCACTGTTTCTCCCATATGACTACGTCTGGTTGCAGGTGTGCACAAACCACCTCAATTTCATTGACAGTGGGACCTTTTCGGCATCCTGGACATTATTTTACGTATTTCCTATCCTGTGTCATATTCAAATATTCTTATGTACTTCTAATTTAAATCGGAAGGCAAAGGAAAATAAGAATATTTAAATTAACATCATTATGAAAGTTAATAACTTTCAGTAGCAGCCAGTGGAAGGTGCTAAGAATGTAAGAGAATGTGGGCTTTGGTTTCTTCACCTAATATGATGTTCTTTTCATAACTAATTAAACCTCCATCGCTTTGATTTACCAATGATTTTTAGTAATCATTCATCATGTAGTAGAAGCTTACTTTGTTTCCCATTTATTATAAATAATGCTGCAATTAGTGTGGAAAAGCATGTGTGTCCTCTACAGACTGATTTTTTTTTCTTGATACATAGTAGAGACATTCATGTGCCATATATATGTTACCTCTATTTATTCTCTCTCTCCCTCTCTCTCTCTCTCTCTCTCTTTCTCTCTCTCTCTCTCTTTCTCTCTCTTTGTGTCTCTCTCTGTCTCTGTCTCTGTCTCTGTGTGTGTTTTGTATGCATATATATGCTTTATTTGTGTATATAATTCATATATACACATATATAAATGCATATTTGGATACACATTCAATACACACAGTGACATGAACAGGGTAAAACTGCACACCTCTAACTGCTTCAATATAGCTTACTAATATTTGTTAATTTTAATCTCATTTTACAGACTGGCAGCTATTTCAATAAAGATTACTTTTAATTTTTCAGTTATTTGTGATTTATGTAGTAATTTCATCAATATTGTTTCCCTATATAGTCTTATTATTTGAGGACTTAAAAACTGATTAGCATTGGAACCAAAGCACCAGAGTTTGCTAATGGATACGATCAGTAGTGAGCAGTGCATAGCAGCAATTCTAATTCTGGAATAACAGAATTTCTAAGAAGACAATTTGTAGAATAGGTTTTGGGTTTTTTTCTTTTCTTTTTTTTCTTTTCATATTGCATATTTTATAGACAGTGCACTCTAGGAGCCAATGAATATAGCAAAATATAACTTTTGGTAGGACAAATTCCCTGCAATAAATAGAAGATTAAACACCTGCCAATGATCTAATATTGTGAGGTTTCTTCCCTTTAATAGAGGTCAATGATATTGATTGACATTTCATGAATTTACCTAAGGATAGAGGAATAGACATCAATTCACTCAAGCTGGAGTACGGATGGCAAACCAAAGGGACAATTCTATCAAGTCTCATTGTTGAACCATTCAGTTTATTAGATTTACTTATTGGAACATGGTAGATATTAGGCCGCTGCACCATTGACAATATCCAGACTAGGAGGTACATACTCCTGAGGGCTGTATGTCTTCAACTTCCTGCCCACCTCTCAGGCAGCTTTACCAAGGAAGCCACTTCTGTCTCAGCTATTGTTTACTGCTTGTAGGTTTTCAAAAGTAGAATGGTCATTCTGGCACACTCAGAGAGCTCCTTGGTCTGTTATGTTTCTGAGTTTCTAGAATGATGTGATTCTCCCTCCCTCTAGGAGAGAATGTTTCCATTTGAAGGAAATAACGAAATGGCAAATTAAAAGTAAATGTAGAACTTTTATTGCTAGAGATGTATTTGAAAAAGGACAGCTCTACCAGAATACATGCATTTAGCTAGGTCATGGTTTGAACAAATCAATTATGAAAACTGCAAGAGTTGTTTTCAAATTTACACCAGATGATTAAAATATATAAGTGCGGGTCAAGGGAAAACACAGGCTTGCCATCATAACCAGGCAATTTATTTTGGAATGTTGAGCACAGATACTAAGATTGATCTCTTTCTTTGCAATATCCCCAAACAATGAATGTATTCCAGTCTTTATAATTTTGTAGTATCTTGTTACTTTTCAGAATTTCTCATCTGTTCCCTTTTTTCAGTTTCCACCATGACTATGAGTAACTGGCCATCTAATGCAGGGAATCGTTGAGAGATTGTAGCACTTTTATGCAGAAAAGTCCACATTTTAGCAGATACAGAGATACTTTCTCATGCAGAGCTATAATTTCAACGGGCTTATTTCTCTCAAAGACTAATCTTAGTGTAAGTTTTTATGTTCTCTTCCTTTATTAACAAAAGAAATTGCTCTTCTGGTTACCCTTTCTCCTCTCTGCATTTTATTTTTTTTTTCCAATGTGCTACATCATTACATCAACACTCAGAGATGTCCAGAGTCTGTCACACTCAATAATAATCAAACGAAATAAAAATAATTCAATAGGTCCTTGCATTAAACACTGGGACTGAGAATATTATACCATATACACCATATACACTCAGTCAGGTATCTTTTCTTTAGCAATCAATGTATTTTCCTCTCCCACCCAATAAGTTCAATTGGATTATTATAGCTACATATACATTTCTCCAGCTCTTGTGTATACCCAGAATTCCCCCTCAACAACTTATTGTGATTATGACACATTTCTTATATCTTCGTTTTATTTATTTTTCTTTTTTAAATTTATTTATTTATGTATTTATTTTATGTATTCACATTGCTCTCTTTAGACACACCAGACTCCATTGTAGATGGTTGTGAGCCACCATGTGGTTGCTGGGAATTGAACTCAGGACCTCTGGAAGCAGAGGCAGTGCTCTCAACCACTGAGCCATCACTCCAGCCCACATTTTCTGTATCTTTAGTTTGATCAAATGAAAAGTGAATACTGTCAACATGCTAGGTAAACAAACACTTGACCACTGAGCTCCAACATAAGTCCTAATTCATGTTTTAAAATCTCATTAAGCTGGATTTAGGAGAGCCACAGATGTGTGTGTGTGTGTGTGTGTGTGTGTGTGTGTTGTGTGTGTGTAGTGTATGAGTGTCTGTGTGTGTTATGTGTCTGTGTCTGTTTGTGTGTGTGTGTGTATCTGTGTGTGTATGTGTATGTGTATGTATGTGTCTGTGTGTGTGTATCTGTGTGTGTATATGTGTGTAGTGTGTGTATGTGTTTATGTGTGTGTTATGTGTGTGTGTGTAGTGTGTGGGACCAGGTGACTCTCAATGTAGATTCTGGAGTGCAAACTCAGATCATCTGCAAGATCAGTATGTGCCCTTTAGTGCTGGCTCATCTACTTATCTCCTAATTGGTCCCTTTTTATATCATTTTATTTACACACACAAACAGCCAAACAATCAAAGTCCTCCTGGCTCTATGTTGCAGATCAAATCTCTCCTTTCACCTGTTCAACATTCAGCTGGCTCCTGACTGTGGCTAGAAGCCTGGCTCTCAGATACTCTTCAGAGAAGGAAGTCCTGAAGCCTTCTGGATTTCCCCATTGAGGGGCTATAGGATGGCTACTGGCTAAGCAAGTGCTGTGGGCTTGACTCCCAGGTGCTCTTTATAGAAACAGATCACACTTCTTTCCTGCTTTTCGACTGTGGCCCTTCTTGTCAGCCAAAGAAAAGCTCTCATTTCTACTTGTATTATACTTACACCGAGAATTCTGCAGGAAGCTTTGTGCAAAGATTCACTTCATGAATGAAAATGAAAAGCAATCTACACAAGAGATCCTCCTGTTCTCCTGATGCTTCTTGTCTGAAAGTACATATGTCACGCTCAAACATTTTACTTCCCTAAAATGAGGAAATGAGAACAAACTGCTGTACACAGAGGGAAGGTCAGAAGAATCAGGAAAATAGGAGCGTTTGAGAACGTCATTAGCCACTGAATTAAACAACCCTGGAGGTGCCTGACCTTTTTGGTCTTTGCAATATGAGGTTATACACATTTGCCCTCATCTTGAGATTTTTCTGTTTATTTTCCTTTACCCACATAAAGAACATCATTACCTAGAGAAGTATGCACCTATCATTCAATGGGAAAATTAAGTTAATTAATAAACATGACACAGCACAGAGTCAGGATTATGAGCCACTCTATGACGATTACCAGTATGCAATTTCTCTTTCTTTATGCTATTATTAGTATCAAACCCTATTACTATCATCCTTTTAACTATGGTTATTTCTTGGGGTCTGCATGAATTTGTTTTCCTTGAGAGAAGTGCAATACACTATTATGAGACAAGATAAAAACCAGTATTAAGCAATTTAATTCAATATAAACATATTTTAATCTCTATGGATAAAAACATCATTCTCCAAAATTTGAAATATATGGAATAGTTAATGATTGTTAATTTTTCCATGAATTATATCACATTTTAATATTCTTATGGACAAGATTATAACCATTATTGGGACTTATGCATTTTGCTCATTGGTGACATATAATGTGGTAAAACTTAAGCAATATTTGTGGCAAGGATCTTGATGGTTTAAACTATGTTTTCTAAGAATTTAACCATTGGTTTTTTTTTTTTTTTTTTGGAATTTTACCCATTTATATGACCTTCAGTCATTTGCACCCTCTATTTGTCTCCTTCATACCTCTGACTCCTCTTGGAATCCTTCTTCAGAGTGTAAAACCAACTGGAAGCAAGAAACTATCCAAAAGCAAGTCTTTATCAAGTATTAGAGACAATGATAGTCTATTGAATATAGTGGATATTACTGTAAATATTCATACCAACAAATTACAATTCAAGCCTAAGTACTTTATGGTAACAAATACAGTTGGCTGTTGTTAAGTAAATTTGAAAGATTAGAAATAGAATGCATCATTATTTGTTTAGATTGTAGACTTGCACCACTTTTTCCCATTTTAAGTACTCATAAACTAACTGGAATCTATGACTATCTGAATACATACAGAGAACTTACCATTTTAATTAATTTAAATGAATAATGCAAAAGTACTACACAATATTTGGTGTTGAACAATAATCTCCATTATCCAACTCAATTTTTTTAAAGAGTGGGTTTTGTTGGATTGCTCAGAATGGCTTTTAACCACTGGGATCAAGGAATTTCCAATCTCAGACTCCAGAAAAGCTCATTTAAACCACTCTGCTTGGTTTCCCCAAGACTTCATCTCCCATTTTCCTCTATTCTGGGCCTAGCACATGCTATTTTGCTTGTTTGTTGTAGTTTGTTTTTGTTTTATTTTGTTTTGGTTTTGTTTCTACAATTTACAATCACTGTGAAATCTCAGGTAAATCGAGTCCTGTTACTTGTCTTTTAGGACTGGTTCAAAAAGTGTCCTAAAAGTTCATCTATGTTTTAGGTTAATATTTTGTTCACTCTTAATGCCGATTAATGTTCTATTGTAAAATTTGCTTATTTATATATCCTTGGACAACTAGTGTTGCTTCCAAACATTATCTACTGGGAGTAAATTGCCATTCACATCTCTACAGATACTTATTCAGGACTTTGTTGTCTATCAACATACACGTCTAAAAGTGTGCTTGTGCTTCATATGGCCATTTAATACTGAGTTGAGTTTTTTAAGCATTGCATGCACTTTCTCAGTTGCTTTGTGTTCCCCAAGAGTGTATAAATTATGTTACTCATACTTCTACTTATGTTCATATTCATATCTGAATATCTGAGTTAAAGACTTTGTAAAAGCATCCTCAGGTAAAAGAAAAGCAAGAGTGATCCTCAGGTTTCACATGCTCCTTTGTTCACATTCATCTCAGGAAAGTCTTTTATTCCTTTAAAATGAGAAAATAAAAGCTAGTTGCTATACATAGGAGGGATACTAAATAACATTCCGTAGTAAATAAATTAGTTCTATAATGATAGATTTAATTATACACACACACATACACACACACATATACACACACACAGTCAGAAGGATATCAGCACCCACATCAAGAATCAAAATTTTTACATGTTCTCAAAACATTACTATAAAGTGAATTTTTAAGAAGTGATGATGTTTGGACTACAAGTTGAATAACTTAGTAACCAGGACTTTATCATCTTGAAGGCTAATCTGGGAGATGTCAGTGTTTCTATTATATACCAAATAGATTACCGCTTCCACATCCGTTTTTTCTCTTATTCTTCAATGGCAGTAACTGATTTGGGGGGATGTATTTTTTTTTTTATTCAGAAAAAGGAGTGGTCCTAACTGTTTCTCTTATATTTTAGCAAAAAAAGGAGCTCTTCCAAAGAGGCAAAATCAGAACCTCATCCATTTGTTTTACAACCAGTTAAGAAAATAGAATTAGTATTAGCAACACAGTGATAGGAAATAGAGTGCGTGTGTATGTGGGTATTGTGTGTGCGCACACACATGCCTTCATACACATACTAAGAAGAAGAGATGGGGGGCAAGGAAGAGAGTTTAATATTTCTTAGGAATGTATCAATGATACATTAGTTAACAGAACATTTTATCCAGAGGTTTGTCCATGCCCTGAACTCTCTGTCAGTTTACACACATGTTTTATCACACATTCACAAATAAGAAAATATTTGTTTTGCTAATTTTATGCTCATATTTCACAAAATTTTTACTATTTTCCTTGTATACTTACATCGTCAAGTAATGTTTGTCTACACTGTTTCTGAGTTATTCCTGAGTCACCGATTTCATTTTCACACTCCATTTTTCTGCAAACTTTCATCAGTTGTGAGACAAAGTTTTAAGAAATAATTTACGCCTATGAAGGGAAATGACTGATTTTGATTTCAAAGATTTTAGGATCCATATCACGCTGTAGACTAGAGCTTATTATCTAATTATCTACAACTTATTTCAGGTTATCTTCTATTGCCAGACTCTCTTGGACCCTCGAGTGGATAAATAATGACACACTTACTATTTTATTATAACTTAGGCCTTAGCTTAGGCTACATCCCAGAGAGCTCATCTAAGTTAATTAATCTGACTATTCTAGTCCATGTTCTACCACATGGCCCTTTACCAATCTCTTATTCTGGGTACCTCAGACGACCTCCATGTCCTGTTGGAAAATACCCTAATCCCAGCCTAATTCTTCTCTTAAGGATGCTCTCTCAGCCTTCCATTTCCAGTGTAGCTATTAACCAATAATAATAATAATCAATAATAATATCTGATCTTTATTAATCCAACCAACAAGTGAATAAATGTATATTTACAAAATACTGAAGCAGATAATGAATCTTAAGAATAGCAATATCAAATCTGGCCAGTACTCAGCTCTCTGCTGGTACAGAAATCAACAACTGAATAATACAAACACAACCTTCACACGGTACACAAAATGGTTACCCCAAGAATCTTCAGTCCCTTAGCTGCCATTTATTTTCCATCTTTGTATATGACCTTACATCATGATGAGGATATTTGTTTTAAAGTGTACAAGTGAATCCAACATTTCTACCAATCGAAAGCCAAGGAAGTCATGAAATGGCTTAAATGACCTCTAGCAGAAGTTCACCTTCTGTGCTTTGACACAACTACTTGCCGGTTCTGCTTATGTATTTGAAATGTCTTGAGTTATGGCTTTTTGAGTTGTATTATGAATAAAAGTTCTTTAACCTTTAACATATTTCAACGCAAAACTTGGGGTAACCTAAATCTGTGTGTCTGAGCCATGATTGCACATATTTTACTCCAAAATAAACTTTCTTTTATATCCTTTGAGTTGAGAGTTGTATTGGTAGCCTCCAAAATTTCTTTGTTTATAGTGTACAGGATAGAATACATAAAAATTGAAAATATAGAAATACCTTTATATACTGTATCGGTCCTATACATTCCAAATGTTATTCCCTTTCCTGGTTTCTCCTCTGTCAACCTCCTCTCCTATCCTCCCTTACTCTGTTTCTATGAGGGTACTCTCCCACCCACCCACCCACTCCCACTTCTATGATACCATGTGTCAGCAGGCCAGGAAATCTGCCAGTAGACCTTGGCCTGACTTGACTCTGTTTGACAGGCAGGCTTTCAGAGAAGCTGGCAAAATGGCTCCTGTCAACACACACACACATACACACACACACACAAAGACACAGAATCACAAACATAGACACAGACACACAGACACACACACATACACACACACACACGGACATTTTTACTTATACCAACTGGGACCATGTATGAGACAATATAGCAATCTAAAAAATTAAAATTGTGAAAGTCAGTAAAACATCACAAGGTGTAAAAATTATGTAAATTGAGTTATTCACATACATCCATGAAAGTGCACTATGAGAAAGTTTTTGCTGCCTAAATGGGCTGTGCTAATTTGAGATCAACATTTGTAGCAATGGTTTTTCTAGAGACATGTTTAATTATTCTCTAAAGTACTGTCATACAGTAGATAAATTCAGTCAATTTAGTGTAATTTGTCCCGTTGTGAATAACCTTCAAGCCTAAAAGAAAGAAAAAATTAAAAAGTGATTTTTAAAATGTACTGTCTCCTAGTGAGTACATAAAGTTAATTTTCCCCATTAACATTACAATAAGTCAATTAGCAAAATTTTTCCTGACCTATAAAAACATAAGAGTATTGGAAACTTCCATTTTGTGATGTTCAGAAATTTAAAACATGAATTATTTAACAAAAGTTACAGATGACAATGAGATTACATAGATAATAGCTGGAAAATGTCATTGGAGAGGGGAAGTAAGTAAGATATTTTGGCTCTAGTTTCTGATAGTTTGAAGCACAATATATGCATACTTCATTTCTCAATATTAGTTATGTATTTAAAAATGTTCTTAGTGTATAACAAACCTACTGTTCTTTTTAACATCATCTTAGGAAACAATGGGGTAAAATCCTCCTTGGTAAATGTCTATAATAGAATACCAAATTTAAATTTCAGGCACATAATTATTCAATTTTAATATTCCTATATTACTTGCACTTTAGAAGCAATTTTTTTACATTTAAAACTGTGGGTATTTGTTTGTTCTGATTACTTGCTATGTATGCTATGTCCAAAAGCAAAAAGAACATGATTGAAAAATAAGTGAGTTAGAAACTTGTGGAATCTATAAGAATAATCCTAACAAAGCTCCTAGTAATGGCGGACATGGAGCATAAACTAGCCATATTCTGTACCCAGACAAGCATTCAAGTGTTGGGATTGGGACACCAACCCAGCCACAAAACTTTTGACCTACACGTTGTCCTGCCTGCAGAGTGTGCATGACTTTCATCAGAGTGAACAGAAAAACCACATACAGCTACTGATGGGAGCTGATGCATAATCCCACAGCCAAATATTAGGCAGACCTGCAGAGGAGGAGGAGGAATTGGAGGAGCCAGAAAGGACACCACAAGAACATGGCCCACAGAATCAACTGACTGGGACTTGTAGGGGCTCACAAAGAATAGAGAGCCTGTCTTACATATGTCCTCTGCATATGTATACTGTAGCTGAGTAACAGGGTGTTCTTGTTGGATTCCTTACAGTGGGATTGGGGAATGTCTCTGACAATGCCTACTTGTGGGACCCTTTCCCTCCTACTAGGTTGCCTTTATCCAGCCTTGTTGTGATGTTGTAGTTTGTTTGATGTTTCTGGGGTGCCTGATCTTTTCTAAGGAGAGGTAGAACAGTTAGTTGGTGAGGGGTGTTTGGGGGAGGGGTAGGTTGGGGGTGAAAGTCTATGGGAGGGGAAATTTCAGTTTGGATGTAATATATGAGAGAAGTTTACAAACAGAGAAAATGAATATGAATCTTGGAGAGAATAGTAAAGCCCTTGGAGTTTATTAGATTTGAGGTGATTGTTTCCAGGAAACCAGAGGGCAAATAAAAGGAAAACAAGAATAAAATTCTAAAGATGTGGTTCATGTGTGTTACATGTAATGGCTTTCTCCTGTTAGGTCAAATGCATAGCAAGTTTATACATTGTTTTGTGTTTTAAAATATTTTAATTAATTCTTTGAGAATTCTATACAATATGTAATGATTATATTTATTAGACTTTCTCAACTCCTCTCAAATCTACCCTCATGTTCTTAATTATCCAATTCTCTCTCTCTCCTCTCTCTCTCCTCTCTCTCTCTCGATTAGATTAGATTCCAGTATCTACTGTATAACTATTCTTTGGTGTGGGAGGTATATCCTGAAATGTGTTCCTTATACCAGAAGAAACACAATTAAAATCATACACACACACACACACACACCACACACACACACACACACAACAAACAGAAACACTTTTCTTGTGATAGCAGCTAGCATGTATCAATAATTTTCTTAGTGCATAACTATAAGGACACTTCCTTTTCCATGTTTATTGCTGCTATATTCACAAAGATCAGGAAATATAAACAACCACCAAAATGTCAATCAACTAAAGAATGTAGTACATTACACAATAGATTATTATTCAATTATATGTATTACATTCTTTTTAGCTGATTATAATACATAGAAAGCTTTATAATTTACTAGTTTATATTCAAAGTAGAACACAAATTAGTAGTAAGATTACAATAGCAGTAGAGTTTTAAATACTCGGTGAAAAATAGTAATTTTTAAATGGAGACTAAGAGTTCTGCCAATATTTTCATCCCTGCAAATGATCTAAAGGTTCTTAAGTAAGTCAACAAGGACAGAACTCTTTAGGAAAACGGCTTCCTAATTCCAATGTCAACCTATTACTGTTAGATTTGGGCGAACAGACTAATCCTGAAATGATACTTTCAAGAACATTTTTCATTTCTAATCCTCACAGTCAGTATGAAGAAAAAGACAACCCCCTTCCACGAGCTTGGGTCTAAATCTGTGATGCTCTAGCAAAATTTCCATTTGCATGGATTCTAAGAAAATACAAGAGTCCCCAATTCTTTCCATAGCCGAATATTACCAGACTTCAAGACATCAAAAGGCCACTAATGACACCTTCTCTTGCCATAAGATGGTGACATCTTAACTAAATGTGTCCTTCATCCTCATTTCCCTTTAATTCATTAGGTTACACACTAGTAAGATTTCAGACTCCTCCTAGCAAAGAAAGATGCCTTTCCCCTTCCTTGTCAGGCTTAATGGAAAAACTAACTGCAGGCGGGTGGTGTAGAGTGCTCATCAACTACATTGCATGAGCTCCTTTCCTTCTTCTGAATCCAGTTGGACATCTGAGAATATCAAGTCAACTCTTCTGATAGGGCCATAGCATCCTTTTGTGCTATATTCACCTTTCTTTCCATGGCATTATAAATCTTCTAATAACTCTTCCCAAGAGAAACACTGTATTTCAAGTCCCTATTGAAAGCCAACAAAACTGGTATCATTAATCAGTGGCTTAACCAACAATAGCTCCAAGGTCCAAGGTAGTATGGAATTTGATTCTGTGCGAAAGATAGATACAGATATAGTTCTGGACATTCAGTACCAAGATGGAAAGCTTTTATTTTATTTTATTTTATTTATTTTATTTTATTTTATTTTATTTTATTTTTTATTTATTCACTTTACATTTTGATTGTTGCTGTTATTTCTGCTCACACCAATCCCCAATCTTTCCCTCTCCCCTTACCCATCTCTTCTGAGAAGGTATAGCCACCCCCCATATCCCCAACACTGGCATCCCCCCGCTTTGACACATTAAGTGCCTGCATGAATGGGCACATCCTCTCCCACTGAGGCCAGACAAGGTAACCCAACTAGAAAAATATATCTAACAGACAGCCGACAGGTTTTGGGACAACTCCACTCTAATTGTTTGAGACCCAATGGAAGACCAAGCTGCACATTTGCTACATTTGTGAGGGGATCTTAGGTCCAGTCTTTATATATACTCTTTGGTTGGTAGTTCAGTTTCTGAGAGGCCTAAGAGTCCAGGTTAGTTGACTCTGTTGGACCTACTGTAGAGTTCCTATTATCTTCAGGACCGCAATCCTCCCCTGACTCTTCGATAAGAGTCCCTAAGCTCCATCTGCTGTTTGGCTGGGGTGTGTGCATCTGTCTCAGTCAACTACTGGGTGGAGCCTCTCACAAGGACAGCCACACTAGACTCCTGTCAGCTAGCATAACAGAGGATCATTAAGAGTGTTAGGGATTGATGCTTGCCCATGGAATGTGTCTCTAGTTAGGACATTTATTGCTTGGCTATTCCCTCTGTTTCTGCTTTATCCCATGTCTCTGCATTTCTTGTTTGATATAAAGATTTTATAATGAAACCAAAGGACCTACAGTGAGTACTACCAAAACCTGGCAGGAGATGGAAACTCGCCAAAAGCAACCATATTTAGAATGGCATATTGACAGGAAAAGTAGCAATGTTATTCCTTGCACAAAATTGATTACTAGAAAATGAACTTTGATGGATATCGATTCTGACATTGATATTGAAAGATTAATTGATATTGATCAGACAAAGTGTAGAAATTGTGTGAAAAATAACATTGGTATCAAAAGAAATGTATGAATTTTACAATGAAATCCAATAAGTAAGACAGGTTAAATTAGTGTGTTTCAATGACAACAACCCACACCAAGTACTTGCAAACCAAGTGACAAAGAATGAGTCTATCTGGTAATTTTCTGGAGTCATTTGATATCAGTTTCCTGCTTTCTAGATAAAGATCTTAGGGATAATTTGCCATTTTTTTTTCTCTAATCACCTCCAGTTTTTATATTTGAATATCATTCCAATGGTTAAAGATAGTATTTCAGGAGGCAAAGATAAAATTATGCTTGTCGTTGAACTGGGACTTGGATATGATTCATTTCTCCAGGTGATTTGTTACACATCAATTGTTCAGGAGGTCTTAATGCTTACAAATTTAATCTGCAGCACTAGTAATTGTCAAGTTTCATTCCTTGTGACTCTAACCAGATATGTTGTTTCATCAAAGTTTGTATGTAGAGTAGGTCCTAGGGAGTCTAAGAGCGTCATGTCCTTGCTTATTCACAAATGTGCCAGTCTCCAGGGGCAAGTCACATGAAGAGAAAGGATTCACACTAGAATGTGATGGCTAGGAGAATGAATGAGAGAGTCACTTGAGAAACTGCATGCTTCCAGATGTGTGCCAACTCCCCATGTCTCATAAACTGTCTCTATAGTTCTGATTTGACTTTTCATTTTTTCTCATGCCATCCACTTCCTTTATGATTTAAATTGATTATGTAATTTTGTTTATATTTGTACATATATATGCTTACTGGACTCATACTTATAAATTCTCTGTAAAAGATTAGGTTTGTAGAGCAAAGAGCTATAATTTGTGGTTTTATGATGTCTACATTCAGTTCTCTGCATGGTGCCAAAGATTTACTTTACTGGTACAGTAATGAATGAAAGGTCAGCCAGACACATGCTCACAAAAAAAAACAAAAACAAAAACAAAACCTAACAAACAAACAAAAAAAAACAGGGAAATCTTGTGCTCTCATACAAAGAAACATTGTTACCCTGAGTGATGATTTGTATATGCTAGGCCCACTATTAGAAATCATGGCCCTGTTTGAATAGATGTGGCCTTGTTAGAGTAGGTTTGTCACTCTGAGTGTGGGCTTTAAGACACTTATTCTAGCTGCCTGGAAGCCAATATTTTGCTAGCAGACTTCAGATAAAGATGTAGAAATCTCAGTTCCTCCCCACCACACCTTCCTGGATACCACCGTTTTCCTGCCTTGATGATAATGGACTGAACCTCTGAACCTGTAAGCCAGCCCCAGTTAAATGTCCTTGTAAGAGTTGCCTTGGTCATGGTGTCTGTTCACAGCAGTAAAACCCTAATGAAGACAGAAGTTGATACAGGGACTGGGGTATTACTATGAAGGCCTAACCATGGTTTTGTTTGGAAGAATGTGGAATTTGGGACTTTGAATTTGGAAAGCAGTAGATGCTTTAAGTGTGGCTTAATGGTTTAATCTAGTAGCAACGTGGAAGACTACCAAGAACAGCAGCAGCAGTAGAATGAATCAATCTGAGCTTAGAGTGCTACAGAGGGCAGAGCTGGAGAAGTGATGTCAGCCCTTTAGAGGAGCCCAGAAAATCCTGTGTGGATCCCAGACATTGAAACAATAAGCTGTAACATAGATGTTGTCTTGGAGACCTCAAGATGTTTGAGATCCAGGAGCCACGGGGTATCTGCTGAGGAAAGCTGCTAACTGAGAGTAGAGCCAGCACAGAAAGAAGTTTGTTACTGTCCACAAAGATAAAAAAGAAATTGGAGATCTAAAGACCTCTTTGACATCAGAACTGGAGATGCAGAGTTTGGAGTCTCCCAGCTGGTTTCCTGTTTTGCTTTGGGGATTACAGTTAAGTGATTGAATGAATCTCAGAACAGACTTTGAACTTTGGATTTTTAACATTGTTGAGACCACTATAGACTATAAGGGCTTTGGAAGTTGAACTAAATGTATTTTGCATTATGCTAAGTTTAGGTATGACTCCATAGACTCATGTTTAAACAAGCAAGCCTATGAGGTCCAGGGAGTGGAGTGTGATGGTTTGTATATGCTAGGCCCAGGGAGTGGCACTATTAGAAGGTATTGCCCTGTTGAAGTAGGTGTGGCCTTGCTGAAATAGGTGTGTCACTCTTGGTGTGGGTTAAGACTTCCATCCTACCTGCCTAGAAGCCAGTATTCTGCTAGCATCTTTCAGATGAAGATGTAGAACTCTCAGTTCCTTCTGCTCCATGCCTGCCTGGATGCTGTTATGCTTCCTGCCTTGATGATAATAGACTGAACCTCTGAACCTATAACTAGCCCCAATTAAATGTTGTCTTTATAAGTGTTGCCTTGGTCATGGTATCTGTTCACAGGAGAAAAATCCTAAAAACCCTGGAGGTCAACCTGGTAGAACAAGGAGGGAGGATTATTACATACAGATAAAGAAAGAGACAGAGTTATTATGTACAACTGAACAAGCAGGCAGGGTTAGCTAATATTGGTAGAAGTTGCCTATGTAGGGGAACAGTCTTCACACCATTAAATTTTGGAAAGAAGCTATGGTGGTTTATCAGCATAGGGTGCTACTTCATGTAGAAAGGCCATTCCTCCAAGCATCACCCAGGGAAGCCTTTAGACTCACAAGGGTCAGAAGCATTTGATATGGCCATGACCATGTCAAGAACCTACTAACACTCAGGTCTTCAAATGCTTTTACACATTCACTCAGGCCTCCTCTTCACCCACATCCAAACTATTGCAAGTTAAAATGAGTTCAGTCTGCCAGGCTTTCATTGACACCCACTACATGAGTAATTTCTTAGGATTTTGCATTGTGATGAGAGCAGAAGATATATTTATACATGATCTCGCAGGTCAAAGCCACTTTTTACAGCTGTGGAAAGTAAAATTTGCATCAAAACCTGAAGGCTGAATGCCCCAGTGTGGAAGAATTCGAGGGTGGGGAGGTGGGAGTGGGTTGGTAGGTGGGGGACATTCTCATAGAAGCAGGAGGAGCGGGGATAGGATAGGAGGTTCCTGGGTGTGTGTTGGGGAATGGGGGAAAGGGGATAACATCTGAAATGTAAATAAAATATCCATTAAAAAAAGAATAAGAAAATAAAGAAAGTGTGCAGAGGTAGGAATAATATTTTCTCAATATGAATAAATGTTCTAGAAAGAAATTACTGGCTTTATATAGAATTACATGTCAATATTGATTAACCCAGCTAATTTAAGAGAAAGATATAGACAGTTCTTGTCTGATAGAAACACCTTTATTTTTTTAGTCTGACATCAAGAAAACACTCAGAAGTTCTTAATATAATACATATTAAGATTTATTAATTCTTTAGTTAAGTTTATTTTTTGTATAACTATATATACATATAAAGTATATTTTTATAACATTAAAATGTAGTGTATGTGTGTATATGTGTGCACGAATGCACATGTGTGTGTATAGTTCATGGAGGTGTTTCTATGTCCATATTCTAGGATGTCTTTGAAGAACAAATTACAAAATTGGAGTCAGTTCTTTTCACTTTCCACATTTACATGGGTTCTGCAGATTGTACTGAGGTAAGCAGGCTTGCATGGCAATATCCCGTAGACACTTGACAATATGCTGAGCTACTTGTTTAATTTTAAATAACAATTTTATGATCTTAAACACAAGGACATTAAGGGAAATTACTCTAAGTACAGGCAATCATTGATTAACAAACAAATACTTAGATTGAATGCAGAATGTCAATATTGCTTTTGAATAGAACATTTTTTTTAATGGTATGTGTTTGTGTGTTTGTGTGTGTGTGTGTTTGTATAGTGTGTGTTGTGTTTGTGTATTTTTCTGTGTAGGTCACAGATGGCCTGCAGAAGTCATATGACAACTTTAGTGGAATTAATTTCTTCCCTTACACCATGTGAAAGAGATAAACTGAATGCAGGCTAGGTGCAAATCTTTTTCCATGCTGAGCCATCTCCCTTTCAAGTATTTCCATTTTTATTATTTCTTAATTCCTACTAATATCTACAAAAATGCATTTATTTTATATATTTCCAGAGTATTCTGCAAGCCTCCCTTGTCGTTTATCACTTGCTGTGTCATTCCATTTATTTCAGTTTACTTACAAGCAATATTATGTTTGATATTTACTAGTCTATTCACAAAGTTGAATGGCAGAAAGTAATCTAAGACAACTCGTGGAATACAATTATATCCTCTACTTTGTGGTTTGCATGACATAATTCTTATTTTGATATATTGTTCCGCCATGCTGAAATGTCATATTTTAATGATGAATATGGGAGGTTTGGAACCATGTCTATCAATTGAGGAATCTGGTGTATTTGTTACATGATATGTAGACAAAAGTTAAAGTGAAAAATCATGTTAAACTTTCCTGTTTATTCAAAAAGAACTCATCTATCTGTCTTGTACCAAGAAAACTATGTTAATGTCACAATCTATCAAAGTTACCAAAGCAAACTATGATTACATAAATCATATTGTTTACATGAAGTCATGTTTTCTAGTAAAAAACAACCAGATAAATAAAATGTCTATTTTTCTGTTTATAATATATCAGTTTTTAACTGATAGGGTTTTTTGTTTTGTTTTGTTTTTTGCCTTAGCCTGATTCCTCATCAGCTCATACAAGTTATGACCCTCCTTTTGGGGCAACTGAATTGTATTGTTGGCTGCATGCTTTCCAATTTGTCTGTGGCATAAATGGAAAATGAAAGACATGTCTAGCTGAGAGTGTGCTATGGGCATTTAGATGAATCATATGCTATCAGCAGATACGATTTCCTCTTAAACCTTATATTTATGGGACATTTTGCAATTATGGAAGGTGATCATAATATAAACCTGTCCAACTTCCAAAGAAAAGAAAATAGGAATCACTTTGATGAACTACAGAATGAAAGGCAGGTATTTTGCCCACAACAATCTTTACACTGAGTCTCTTGAAGTATAGAAATTGGCTAAGTGTTCTTTGAAGCACTTACACTGATTCTATAGAAAGAGATATACTGATTGCTCAGTACTAGTTTGAGCTAATCATATATCCACCTCATATGGTGCTGTGATAGGTTCCAAATCCAGAATCATGGGTTAAGAAAGAAAAATAACACCCTCCAGATGTGTCTTTGCATATGATGAACTTTTGATCTCAAGAACTTAGGTAGAAAAATCTGAATCATACTATCTGGAGTTTGCCCAGCAATTAGGAATACTTACCACTTTAGCAGAATAAATACTTCAGTTCCTATCACTTGCATGGTGGGTTGCAACTGTTAATATATCCAGTTTCAGGAAATCCAACATTTTCTTCTAGATTCTATGGGCACCAGACACATATGTGGAGCATAGGAATACACCAGGCAAACACTAGTAGATATCAACAATGACCATCTATATTTTTAAATCTCCAACATAAACTATTAACTAGTCACATACAGAAGGCAGCATTTCTTGTCAAGTAAGTAGGGGTGTGTTCCGTGAAAACATAATTTGGAACCCATTTGGGGACATGTGCTGATTATCTTAGAAGTGAACTTAATATTAACATAATATTTAATCCAATGCTTCCTCTTTTATAAGTATATTCTGGCTTTAATTAAAATTGTTTAGAATAAATGAGTACTTTGCATATCTATTTATAGCAATACATAATTAGAATACTGGCCTGGTAATGAAAATGAGAGGATTTTTATGTTTTATTTATTTCTGAAAGTTTTATACATATAAACAATGTATCTTGATCATATTCACCTTTCACTCCTCAACTATAGCTCTTTCTAAGACTCTAAATCACATCTCCTTCCCTGCTTCATGTCCTTCTTTTTGTAATTATTTATTTTTTTTAAACTCACCAAGTCTAAATATTGCTTCTGATATGTGCATGGATGCAGGGCCATCTCATGGGAGATGAGAATCTAACTCTTTCCATATTCCTGAAGAAGCCCTGATCTCCTTCTCCTGCATTCACAGCAGCTCCTCAGCAAGCTTTCCCAGCCATTTTTAGACTGGCTCTACTGATTATGTCATCATTGCAAATATGATGAAATATGTCCTTATATTTCATGTCCCCTTCAGCTTTTCTTTTGCAGGGGAGAGAATGCTAGTTAATTATCTAGTCCAAAGAGGCCAGCCCTAAAATATACAATCAGGTAATATTATACAGATGAGGGGCTATATTTAAGTACATATATTCATTTATATATTCTCATGTATAAATGCAATATCAACTATTGTCTAAAAGAAAAGGTCATGAATTTGAAAAAGGCAAAGGAGGGTATATGGGTAGTTTCGAGATAGAAGGTATAAGAAATAAATGTTTTCATTTATATTAGATATTATATAATAGTATGTCTCAAATTGAGCTACAATATTGTAGCTCAAAAAATTAAATAAATGAGGTTATTGGCATTTGCCTTTTTATAAGTTCATCCTTGAGGAATTTTGAAATTTTGCATTATTATACATCAGAAATATATACAAACAATTGTAACAGCAATGCATATGTATTATTTTATAAATGCATTTAAACTGAATATCTAGTATTTGGTTTTATTTCCCAGCATTCATTGGGTTTTCCATGAAAGATGAACCTCTAAAGTTCTTACTACACTGTCTTTCTTTGTGGTCAAAAGTGTTCAATTCTTTCAAAGCCTATTATTGAGCCTCTGATTGTTTCTTTGGTTTTTTGTTTGTTTGTTTGTTTAAGTTAATATCTTCATTAATTTTATACAGTAAATGGCACATATGACAAGGTACTTGATAACATCACATTTAACAGTAGAAAATTGTGAATTTTCTAAAATGTCAAACACATAAGAATATTAACTCTTAAAATTTCTGGTTTGCCTATTATTTTGTCCATGTGTCTCAAAAAATATTTATGCAAGAGAAGAAATAAACGATATCCAGATTATTAAAGAAAAACTTCGTTCTTATTTACAAAGCAAGGAACTTATATAGAGAAATCACTAAAACAGTCACAAAACCTAAGTAACATTCAATGAAAATAAATACATTTATATGATTTAAAGGCCAGTTTCATTTCCACATGAAGAAAGTGAAACCAGCATGGAAAGAAAAGAAACAATTCATAGTGAAAACACACTGTTCAGAACTATGTAATAATAGGTCAATATCCAGAATATATAATAAACTCTGATAACAATGAAAATCTGGCTGATGAGTGGGCAGCTGAGTAAGATACTCAATGGAAGTTATTTAAATTTGTCACTTAATACAAGAAAAATTCTTCATGTTGGCAAACCTCAGAAATCGAGAAATTTCCATTCATTTTTACCTCCGTAATGGTGACTATTGAAAAAGCAGATTGGGGGTAGGGGTTAGGGGTGGGTAGGCGTTGGCTATAATATAGAAACATTTGAACTACAGTGTTGGTGAGAATATAAATTATTACAGCTATTTTGGAAACCAGCAGGGACTTCCTCAAAAAATGACAAATAGACTACCAAATTACTCCTAAGTAAAAGACCAGAGATAACGGTATCAGCATTCTGTACTTCTATGTTTATTTTATCACAAGGGAATGGAGATGGGGATATCAGCCAGGAGGGGGCACACATCTGTGATCTCATATGTTAGAGACACCAAGGATGAGTGTCTTGAAACCGGGCTAGAATATGTAACATGTTTAAGGTCAGACTGGACAAATCAGTTAGAACCTTTTGGAACCTTTTAATAAAAGGCCTGGAGATGCAGTTCAGTATTAAGGCAATATAAAAGCATTCACACATCCCTGAAGTCAGTCCCAGTACGAATTAAGGTAAACAAGCAAATGAGGACGAATCTAGATTTTTATTTTGTGATAAGTGAATTATAAATATGAGTATATATACACAACTGATCCTCACCTAGACATAAGTGGTGAACTATTGTGGTTATGGCAAAATAGGTAGACCTGGTGATCATTGTGTTAAATAAACCAGAAACAGCAAGATAAATTTGCATGCATCACACTTTTTAAAAATTAGTATGGTAAGTTAAAATTATGATTGGAGATTACAGGGTCTGGATCTGCATAGGATGCAGTGGTGTGTGTTATGTGTGTGTGTGTGTGTGTGTGTTATGCATGCACATGCACTTTTGTGTTGTGTTACATATTCTGTAACAATACTTCCAATTTAAATAGTAGGAAAATGTTCCAAATATTATTGGATAAATGACAACTTTAGTAACCCAATATATTTTCAGCTTAATCTGTGGTTTATGAGAGAGAAGACAGATGAATCAATTAGCCACTTGTTTGTCACACAAGCATGAGGACATGAGGTCTAACACCAAATTTTATGATGCAAGTGTGATAGTGCAACCTTGTGATTCTAGTCGGAGGAGGCAGGTGTCTGAGGCAGGCTGACTGCCTAGCCTAGTTGCAGCAGTAAATCAAATGAAAGCCCATGACTTTAAAACCTAAGGTGCTTGAAAACATCTGAGATCAACCTCCACCCTCCAAATGCAAGCACGCTATATGCATGCGCCCTTGCAAACACATTAACACCCTGAAAATCACAATGAAAAGATTGTGTGTGTTCTCGTCACACAAAGGCATAGAATGACTTAGTCACTCCACAATGCATGTGTACATTAATACATGATACATAGTGAATATACTAAATTCATGAAATAAAACAGACATAGGATTTAAAAGTGTCTGCTTTTTATCTTTATTTTCTCTGCTTATATTCATAATTCTCAAATATATAATTTGAATGATGCTTGTTTTCAAACTGGAATATGCATGTGCCGATGATCATTAACTAAATGGGAAAAGTTTGATAAGAAAACTGGAATTGGGATGCCTAATTTGATTAATTTGTTAAATGCAGAGGTTTTAATAATGCATCAGATTATAAAGGTGCTATAAGTAGTGGATGAAATTAATATGTCCACAGGAATTAAAACCACTGGGAAAATGTATAAGACAGAGTTCATGTTCTTACTGAAAATATGTTACTACAAAGCAAAGAATACTTCGGTTTTAGTTTTCCTGTCTCTAACATGTAGTGATAGGGAAGAGAAGGATTCATAGAAAGAGATGTCTGTAAAGAATTTATTCAATATAATGAGAATGAATAGCAATCCACTAAGCAGTACAATCATTAAAACCTTTTTTTGTTTAAAGCAGTATCTTCAAATGAGAAAAAACAATTTCACTTATGTGAGTGATAATAAAATCTAGAGGAAAAATATGTTTCAAAAGGAACGAGTTGTTTATCATGTCATGTGCTACTAAAGCCACGGATAAAGATGACCTTTTTCAGGACTCAAAATGCTTGAAAAATGATCATTACTTGTGAGACCATTAAATGAGATTTCAACCTTTATGTTACTGAAGTGGAACATCTTGAGCATAGGGGATATGGAGGTATACACAATATTTTATTTAGACGTCATGCTAAAACTTGTCATCAAAAGCAATAGCAAAAATGAGACTGTAGCCAAAAAGTTATGATAATTCAAAAATCTTTTATTTTATTACAGGAGCTGGAATTACTGATTGAGTATATGATGACTGAGGAAAAATAGACACTTAATTCAGAATGGCAATCTTAGATGAGCTTTGAATAATAGATGTAATGTCTGAATTTAATTCACAGGGTGGCTGCTACATCTGAGGGCTGGGTGAGATTCTGTGAGTAATAACCCTATGTACCTATGGGGCGACACTTGATTCACCAGTGAAAAATGATGTCAGCTCATCAGCTGAGAGTCCTTAAACATCATATCCTCATGCAGAAGAAAAAATGTATTATATCTGGCATGTTTCAGAGAATCTAAAGACATTTAGAGAGTTAGAATTTGTGAACCTTGCCAAAGATTCAGACTAATCCAACCATTACAGTTTCGCTGACATTAATTATCTGTATAACATAGATTCAGGAAGAAGCCGGCTTGTTTTACCAAGGCCTATGCAACAGAGAAGAAAAATCTAAGGAAACAAAAGTGCTAATTAAATCAAGCAGAATGTTGATGTGTGGAATCTACAAAAAGTAACGAGAAAACACAAGCAGGGTGATGATGTGTTTTACCTTCTGTTATTTGGTTTCAGGCTGTACTTGTGAGCTCGGTGATCAGCTTACCTTCACATGTATCTTCATCTCCTTAAATGACATTAGTCCTAAAAGTATGTGACTCATGATTTCTGTTAACATTATAGAAGTTTTCTCAGACTCTATTCGTGACATTTTGGTAGTGAGATGAATTTAAATATTTCTAAAGTGTGATGGCTTTTGAATAAATGCAGCAACTTCTGTAAGTCTATGTACATTTTTTGGTGTGTTTATAGTTCTATTTAATGCAATGTCCCCAGTAAAATGATGCTCCATTTGTTCACTGTAGCAACTGGTTCATAACTGAATATTCTATATTTTATTTTCCCTCTTCATATCCTTTCACTACATCATTAAATTTCTTTCCTGATACCCCTGACATAGTATTATGTTTGTGCTCAAGAACTTATCTCAGCAAAACCTGTACACACCATGAAAGAAGCTTTTGACTTTAAGTGTTGAATAAAGGGGAACAGGTAGTTTAGGGATAATGGTAGGGTGCAATAATCAAATTCCACTACAAGAGGAATTGTAGTATTTCACCTTTCAGAAAACTTTGGAAAACAGATATCATAAGTTACTTAACTATGTGTGCCAAGAAAAAAAAAACCTATTTACAAATACTAGTTATATTATCTCTGTGGATACTAAAGTTTTGCAAAATAAAAACACTAAAATATGACTAACCACCATGAAAATAAGGAATTTCTTTGAGAAACTAAAATTACAGGCATCGCTTCTCAGAAAGAAGGCATTTGAGGAATTTAGAAACTTCTTGAAAGCAGTAAGAACAATTAATAAATGTATTCCTTTCATTTTCTGCCTAAATTGTTTTGAACATGAGTTAAAACACTTTCATGTAACATTATAAAAAACAACTACCTCCAAGAATGAGCACACTTCTGGGGGTATTTGGTCTCCTGTTCAGATGATTTTGTTTGCTGTTCATTGACTCAGAGCTACTAGCAGCTAGGATGAGAGACCTACTGAAAGCTTTCTCAGAGTCTGAAAGAAGAGGACAAGTAGCAGTTTAATGTGGTAGGAAAGGTAAAGTTCAAAATATGTTGGCCTTATCAATGGCACATGAGTATGCTATTTGAATTGCAAATAACAAGTCTAAACAGTGAGCAGAACATTCAGATTTCTGTAAAACAAAGAAGTCTGGACTGAAAGCCTGATGGATTGTGGTCCTGAACCATATATGCCCTTAGCTTTTCATTCTTCTGTTTTAGCTTTTTCAACTTGGAAAATGTAGAAGACAACAATATTGTGTATGTTAATTCATGCTCCTACAATATTGAATGTCATTAAATGTAGTTAGAAAAACAAATTACTCACATTGTCATATGGTAAAATTTAGACTAAGACAACTTTGTGATAAGAGACATGAGTATCTTTTAATTTGTTTAATTTCCTGTAAGCTTCCTCTCTTTGATTCTAAGTGTCTCTTGGTTTGATGCCGATATGTTGAACAAAACCAAACCTTACCAGAACCGTGGTTTTGGCCGAATTTATTGCTCATGAATGTTCCTCTTTTAACATGGTTAGGTCTGTGATAATGATGCAAACAGTGCTTCTGGACAGGAGTCAATATAAATATCTTCTTCACTGTGATACTGACCATGCATAGTTTGGGAACCAGAGAGTCATCCAGTATCCATAGCCATCTTTCCTTCAGAAGAGTTGCATGGCTTTAGTCGTTTACTGTATTAAGGAAAGGAATTGCAAATGGAAAATCAACAGTTGTTATCACTGACATGTTCCAATTATAGAAAAGAAAATGGAAACCTGGCCACTTGAAGTCATCACTTGTTCTAATTATAGGAATAAAATTTAAGCAGAATTGTATGAATTTTATTTCTTTCTCCATCTTCTTTATATGAATATTTTCTGTCATTGAAAGAGTGTTGGATTAATCTGTTATTTGTTAATTTATCAACAATTCAATGGCCAGTCTTTACATTGTTGATAATGAATATTCATTTAATTTAAAATTATAGACAACAACTGTTTGTGAAGAATTTACATACAGACCAAAAAGACAGACACACACACACACATACTTTATAAAATTTTTTTTTTCTGGCAATTCAGAATTCTTAGATTAGAAAAGCTGAGTTAGGTCCTGACAGTCTGACAGAGTCATCTAATAATTCCAAATATATATTATTCTTTAAAATACTTAACAATAATTTGATTTAATTATATGAAGTAAATCAAAGAGTTGGTGTATTACAAAGAGCTCAGTTGCTACTTAACATCATGACACCTTTTTTCCTCCTGATACTGTCAACAACTGCTTAAGGAGACATAAGAACAGTAATCTGAAGGAGTTTGTAGCCATTTGTTCTGAAATGAATAACCCCATTGATAAACATTCAAGATATTTCTTCAAGAGCTATGAAAGAGAGACAACTGCAACAAACCCACAGGTTAATGTGCCTTCGCTCTCACTTGTAAGGTGATCATATTTCATAAATCTTTTACTTCATTATCTTCAAAATTGAGCTACACTATTATCACTCATACTGTAGAGAGACTTGATATATATTCCAGTTTTATGAATTTAAACATTGACAAGTTATTCTTTTTCACCCCAAGTATTTTATATATTTCAAATAACTTACTGTAATTCTTAATTTTCCCTTCCAAATACGGCCTGTGGAAATGTGAATATTGAATCAATCCTCATTTTTTCAAGTGTTCTTATGTATGGGATGGAAGGATGTATGGTGTTCTACACATTCAATTTAATTAGCAGCCTTGTAAAAGTCTGTATATACTACATGGTCTTCGTGTAAACAAGACACTCACTTACTCAGCGATGTTTTAGGATATATCTTTAAATATCCAAACTTCCAAGTTTCATATTTTACACTCTTCATAGAATTAAAACAATAGCTTCAAAATTAGCCAGCCAGAAATGACCCTCATTCATCTTTCATGAGTTTCTGACATAGTAGAAAGTAACCTTCTTGAAAAGAGGAGTGAGTGCAAACTTCCAGACCTTTGCTAAAAATCTTTGACTTAACTTCCATTTCACCTTGAATTTATGTGAAAGTCATAAAAATTTTAAATTCCTACCTTTGTTCCTACTTATACTCTTAGGTCCATCTTTCCCTGTTCACTCTTCTTTTCCATCTATACAAACTTCAGCCTCAAAGCTTTTTCAAAATGCACAGTGCAGTTTCCATTCCTAATATTTGACCAAAGCTAAACCTGAAAAACTTTTCCCAAGGGTCTTCATATTTATGTTCTATTACTGGTCATTGTTTTAGTGAAATTCCCTCCCTCCCTCCCTCCCTCCCTCCCTCTCTCTCTCTCTCTCTCTCTCTCTCTCTCTCTCTCTCTCTCTCTGTCTCTCTGTCTCTCTCTCACACACACATACATATACACACACACACACTGGGAGTGGGGGGGCGGGAAGACAGAACAAAGCAATATGCTATTATGATTATTCAAATAATATGAAAACCAAACCCAAAGCAGTACATTCAATGTCAAACCTTTTGGGTACTCTTTTTTCAGTCTGTGACTCATTACATTTTAATGCAGCATAGTGTGTGTGTGTGTGTGTGTGTGTGTGTGTGTGTGTGTGTGTGTTATGTCTGTCACTAATGCTATGATTTAACTTTGTCTCCCATCAATGCTAGAATGTTATTTCTATTATATGTCTTAGGAAAACTAATATAACCTCTCATTTTACATATCAGCAGAAATATCATATGTGGAAACACAAGAAAAAGAAACAAATTTTGAATTGAGCATAGAGTTAGCAGTACTAAACTGCTGATAAATTTAAAAAAACAAGCAAGTTTAGAGTTTTTTTTTTTTTATGAGCAATGATATATAATTGAGACCACATATGGGCATTTAACCATCACCTGCTTTATGAATTTTGATGAAGTGATGGGTTTTTGTTTTTTAATGAAGTAAACAAGCAAACTCAGTCAAAATTCAAACTTATTCTGAGCATATATGAAGCTATTTTTGAAGTTAAGCATTAATGACTCCAAAGAATAAATTGCTGCTTTGCCACATTTGCAAGAATATCTTCGTAAGAAAAAAAAAAAAACACAACCCACCATTTGATTCATTTCACTAAATACTATTATGTTTGACAAGTCATGGGGTGATATAATTTAATTTTTCCTTTAAGGTTTTATAATTTTCATTGAACTTAGTGTTCACAGTCTCTCATCGTTGTGTGCACATTTGGTATTTTTAATTAAACTCTGGTTTGAACTTTTCTATTCGGATGAAACATCCCTTGCGTTTTGCAAATAAAAGGTGCATGTTGGAGCATAAAACAGCATGTGCTATATCCCGGCTTCATGAAGAGACTGACTTTTTTACAAATCTTAAGCAGTTTCTCTGGTTTCTCAGACCATACGGAGCACAGCACATGAGGAAGTGCAGAAGGGAATTGGTAGTCTCTCCTCATCTCTTTTCTTGTCCTTTACATTTCATTGTAATGAAAAATTGAAATATAACTCTAAGCAGAGCCTGCAGCAAATCCATTCCTTTCTCTTTTGAGTAATGTTCTTCTGATAGTGAAAGAGGAGAATGATAAAAGGTTAGTCGATGCTTTAATTCACACTTGCAAAGGTTATAATTGTATCATCATTCAGGTCAAAGGACAATAAAGCTTCAGTTATTCCTATGCTAGTCTTATTGATGTCAGAAAAACATGGGAAAATGTTGGTCTCAACATTTAAATACAATATGTTATTATGAATCTTTAGTATTAATAACTTTCAAATTTACTTCAAGCCTGAATATTTATTTCTTTTCATGTCAACATGCTATTTAAGCTATCAAGCATATGAAATAAAAAGCAATTCATCATATTACAGGAAATTGTCTCACATGGCTACTGATACATTGTAATCAGGATGTAGAGAGTTTGAAAATAAATTGTGTGCACTCAGATTGCAATCCACACTCTTCCGTCTAATATATCAATCCACAACCACAAGAAAAGCACGACACCTCACATAGTTCATAGTTATATTTCCTAACTATTCTACTTCTGTCTCAATAGAAAACTAAGGAATACAGTTGGTTCTTGGGCTTTAAAAAGCCATCTAAATTATAAACATATTAAATTATATTAAAATAAGCATTAACAATATAGTAATTCCCATCCATCTCTTAAAATAATGAATAGTCTATTTATGCTGCTAGTTAACATACTGTGAGGGTAATACTTTTGTAAATGTTCTTTGAGAGAGTCTTTTTTTACATTTTACATTACTTTTTTATTCAAAATAAGTAAGTTCTTAACTTGCTATCAGCTCTTCACAAACAGGGAGGTAATGAAACTGAAATAAGACAAGTCCTCAAAAGCTATGGCCATAAATCTTGCAAATTTTTTGATATTGGGCTACCCAGTTTTTATAATAATGTCAAATAAATTCATATTAACTATAAATTGCTTAGCATAGGAATTCTATAACAGTAGCAAGAATTACACTCTTCTTGCTATTGTTTGGTTTATTATATATTACACAGCATCTTCGTAGGATGTTACCTATCATTACTAATGTAACAGATTATGGTACATATGAATGAAAATGTTCTCTTACTCTTGCTGTTTCTTTGGCTAACATTTGAATTATTAAATATACAAAAATTGTTAGCTCTTGGAATTTGCTAACTTTATAAATTGTAATATAAATTATGTGATAACTTCTGAGTAAATATAATTCCATTGTTTTCAATGATGTTATGAAATAAATTTTGAGCTACTCTTAAAGATTATTTGTAATATATTCTACCAACACAGGTAATACCATGTGATGAATATAAGTTATTTCAAAGGAAACTTCTTTGGAGGTAAGAGGTTCGTTGTTCATTAAAGCATCTCAAGTTTCTGGTGTTGTTCATGATATTACTTCAAAATTTGTATATGTATTATATATATTATATATAATTAAATTAATATGTATATATTAATATAAAAACACTCACATAAGGACTTCTCTAGATTTAATGCCAGAATCTAAAACTGATCAATCTTGGTGCTGGAGAAAGGAAGTACATGTTACTTACTGTTCTTGCATAGGATCTGCCTTTGTATCTAATAATTCATATGGCAATTGAAAAATGTTTGTAATTACAGTTCCAGAGTATCTAAAACCTTTTTCCATCCTCTGTGGAGACTAGGTACACACATACATATCTTCAGTTAAAACACTCATGCATAAAAATGAAAATAAATGAATCTAAAACAATAAACATTAAAAAATGAACATATCACAAAGTCAGACAAGATTGTGAAACAGGAAAACAGAATATTAAAAAATGTCATAACAAACAAGGGATTATTAGTTCACAAATATACAATATAATTTTAGATTTAATAAATTCATTACACTGCCCAGTGTCAACAATCACAAACTAGAAGGAAAAAAGTCAACTCAGCAGCCAGTGTTCTTTCTCAGTAGTAGCATTATCTTCCTACTTTGTGACACGCTATTAAAACTTTCTTTGACCCTATCAGGCAGCAAACAGGACACAGTAAGCAGAATTGTAGTGAGTAGTTTCATGTGTAGTCTGATGAAATCCAGAAATTCCTAAAGTTTAGAAAAATGCAGTCTTCTAAGATCAAGACATCAAAGCAAGCAACTTACCTTATTATTAATTGAACTAGTAAAGAGCTGAATATCATTTATAAAACAGCCACTTGTCTTTCTTGTTATTTGTTTATTATTATTCATATCTAATTTAGCAAAGCTATTCTATCCACCTAGACTCTGCATGTTTTCTCTCTTGTCACACCTCCAGAGTCTCATTTGATTCAGATGGCTTGTCAATAAAATAAACAAAACAAAACAAAACAGAAAACTTTTTTCTTGGACAATTTTGAGATCAACTGTTAAAATGAAAAACATTTGCATTCCAAGATCACATTGCATTTCATGCTAAATATCTCCTGAGAAGGGTACACATCAGCGTCAAGGGGACTTTAGGATGATTTTATAAGGCATAAATTCACTAATTCCTCATTTTATAGAATCAAATCAAGTATTTACTCTATGAAAAACCATCAAACATTAAAGAAATATGAGAAACTCTATATATTAAGAAATAAGGCATCCGGGTGGTGGTGGTGCATGCCTTTAATCCCAGCACTTGGGAGGCAAGGCAGGAGGATTTCTGAGTTCGAGGCCAGCCTGGTCTACAGAGTGAGTTCCAGGACAGCCTGGGCTACACAGAGAAACCCTATCTCAAAAAAAAAAAAAGCCAAGAAATAAGGCAAATATATAATTACTAACTACAAATAGCCAATATAACTGCTCAATGCATTCATGATCCATATATCAAGTACATTGATAGTTTCCAAAATATTCAACCTAATTCACTTTCAATTTACAAATTAATTTTACTGTAGTGTAACAATACCAAATTAGTAGGACAAAGTCAACTGAATAGTGAACATTTGTTCCTCAGTAGTAGAATTATCTTCATACTTTGTTACACAGAATTCAAATTCATTGACATTTGTAATTTACCAAGCAACACACACACACAAACACACACACACGATATTTACACCAAACTAATGGACAGAAGCTGGTGACTCCTGTAGTTGAATTATGGAAAAGATGTAAGAAGCTGAGGAGGAGGGCAACTCTACAGAAAGATCAGCAGTCTCAACTAACCTCAAGCTCTGGGATCTTTCAGACACTGAGCCACCAACCATGCAGCATAAACCAGCTGATATGAGGCTTCCAACACATATACAACAGAGAATTGCCAGGACTGGACTCAATCAGAGAAGATACAGATAATCTTCGAGAGTTTGAGGCCCCAGGAGTGGGGAGGTATGGTAGGATGTGGGTGGTGTGGAGACATTCTCTTAGAGAGAGAGGGAAGAGGTGTGGGATGTGGAAAAGTTGGTGGTGGACCTGGAGGAGGATAAAGTCTGGACTGTAAAAAAAAAGATTAAAAAATAAAATAAATAGACAATCAAAAGATAGAAATTATATATATATATGTATATATATATATATATAAAATACCTATGTATATATGAAAAATATATATAGTAAAAAAGAACATCTACATTGACATCTATTTATATTATATATATTATAATATATAATTTATTCATATATATTCATATTATATATATGAATAAAGAGATATAGAGAGGAGAGAGACTCTTTTTTATTGGTGCCACAACAAATTCTGCAAATTTATTGGCTTAACATTCAAATTTATCATATAGTTCTAGAGGACAGAAACCTAAAATTTTCTATAACAACCATTTTTTTAAATTATCTAAAGTCTCATGGGATTTTAATGCTTCTAAAGTGGATCTTCCTCCATCTGCAAATCCAGCCATGCAGGGTTAAATACATCTGACCTGTACTATTTTAATAACCATGTTTCATTCTGCCTATTCCCTCATACCTAGCTCTTACATTTTAAAGAATTATATTTTTTGACCATGTATCTAATTCCAGATATATCTCAATGTCAAGACTTCCACACAGGTAAATATTTATGATGAGCATCTGTAAATTTTCTTTGCTATTTAACTGAACATATTCATATATTTTGACAAAGTCTAGACAACTATTTGAAGAAGAGAAACATTAAGCAGATCACAGGATCTAGGTTATCTTTGGAAAAATGGCTTAAAATTCTTTCTTTTAAACAATGGTTACTTTTGGTATCTTTTTACAAAATTCTGAGGTTTTTTTGTTACTCAAAGAAATGTTATTCTAAACCTATCTAGGGTTATAAAGGTCAGATAAGGACAATTTATTTAAAAACTTCATGAAATAATTGAGAATTGTCTCTAAATGTATCTAAAGTTTGATGAAACATTATATATACACAGGGCATGAAATGGAGGGGTGGGGTTGCCATCCAACAATCAAAAACTCTGACTCAGTATTGTTCCACTCTTAAAGAACTGCAGGGAAAACATGGAGAAGAGACTGAGGAAAAAGAGGTCCAGTGACAAGCCCAAATTGAGACCCATCCCAAGGGGAGGCTCCAAGGCCTGACACTATTACTGATGCTATGATATGCGTACAGATAGGAACCTAGAATGGCTGTCCTCTGAGAGACCCAGCAAGCAGCTGATTGAGACCCATATAGAAACTTACACCCAACCATTGGACTGAAGTCAGGGACCCCTGTGGCTGAATTAGAGGAAGACTGGAAGAAGCTGAAGAGGATGGAGACCACATAAGAAGACCAGCAGCCTCAACTCACACAGACCCCTGTGATCTCTCAGACATTGAGCAACCAACCAGGCAGCATACACGAGCTGGTCAGAGGCCCCCGACATCTATACAGTAGGGAACTGCCTAGTCTGACCTCATTGAGAGAAGATGTGCCTAACC
The DNA here is from genome assembly GCA_021653895.1 of Mastomys natalensis. Classification (NCBI taxonomy): domain Eukaryota; kingdom Metazoa; phylum Chordata; class Mammalia; order Rodentia; family Muridae; genus Mastomys; species Mastomys natalensis. The sequence goes on along the minus strand of JAJTUV010000329.1, from coordinate 726,773 downwards.
ATCGAGCAACCTACGGCTCCAGAGAGGTAGAAGTCCTGGTGGAGTGGACATCTTCTTGAGACATGGGGGCGGAGGAATGTGATAAGGAACTGTGATAGGGTGGATGGCAAGGAGTGTAAAGATTGGATTATTAAAAAAAAAGGTAATAAAAGCACTTTTATAAATGATAAATTTAATTCCTCATGTTTATTTATGTATATAGATTTAACCCATATTAATGATTTTTCATGCAAGGCTTATGTCAGTTTGAACATATTACTAATAAATTAGAGTCCATAATAATGCACCAGTGACAGAGACAGAAACTGAAACTATCACTGTATTGTCACTTGATCAACAGTGAGTCCAGATTTAAATTCTCTACTTTAAAATGCATGTCTTCCTTAATCCCAATCTTTTGCATGAGTCTCAAAGTGTGCTTGCCTGAAACTTGTCTTCTGCATCGGTCCCTGTGCCTGCCTGTGTCTTTGTCTGTCTCCTAACAAAGTGCTCTTCTCTCTCTTTTATTGCACAGTCAAGAAAGAGGAAGCATCATATGAAGAAGTAAGAGGTATACTTTATAAAAATCTTCAGCCGAGTTTTGTATGATATTAATTCACTCCTGTTGACCCAACTAAGGCTAATAACAAACACTATTCCAAACTCTAAACCAAGTAATATCTGCATGTTGCATTCAGCATTCGCAGTGGATATTAATTTTTTTAGATAGCTTTAATAAACTTCTACTTTTGCAGTTTTATATGGATTCACATGCAAACACACAGGTTAAGATTATGTCAATGTGTATTAGTAACATTGGTTGTAACGTCTAATAAAAATTCCAATTTCTTTCTTATAATACAAAAGAAAATTTCATTGTATTACCTTGCTACAATTACCCTTACTTTTAAAAGCATCTATATGCATGGATATAAGTATGTATGTACATGAAGAGACGCATGCTTATACATCTGTGTAGCCACTGTACATCATGTAAGTATATAAATATATTATTTGATATCATGTGTGGGTATGTTGAGAGAGATAACACTTTTTATCCCATGTTTATAGTTCAAGACATGCCTACACTCTCTTTATAAAGTCCAAATCAATAACCACGGAATTTCTGTGTATATTCTCGGACATTCACAGAATACTGACGAATTTAAGTATAGCTGCAATCCACGTATCTTCTCACATAAGATGAACAAAGTAACACTTTCCTGTCTTTTCTTATAATTATTTTTTTAGTTACTTCCTTAAGGATTTTGTATAATGCATTTCAATCATATCCATTCCCTTCACCTAATGCTCAGACATCTGTCTTTCCTTCCTTGGTTTACATTCTATTTCTTTAACATCTGTAACTTTACATTCTAATTTTTTCAAACCCATTAAGTACAGTTTATGCTTCTCATATAGTCTTGGATGTGTGGTGTTCTCTAGGAGGCTGTCTTACACTAGGTACTACTCCCTTCAAGAAAACTTATTTTTCCTCTCCAGAAACTATCACCTGTCATGTTTTCTTAACTAGAGATGCAATTTTGTACTTACCTCCTCTCTCCATCTTGGTATTTTTGTTCTGCTTTCAGCCTGTTCAAGATTCTGTGCATGTTGCCTTTACTACTGAGAATCCATATATTTAATCACAATACAGTATTCAGAAAAGACCTTCTTTTTTTTTTTTTTTTTTTCCATTCATCATCCTATGGCCTTTAGAACGCTTTGCCCACACTTCCTCCATGATCTCTGAGACTTACGTGTGATATAGATGCCCTAACTAGGGTTGAACAATACTCAGTCCCTTATTGTCTGCACTTTGATTAGTTTTGGGATCCGGTGTTAATTGTCATCTATTGCAAAAAGAAGCTTCTTTGATGCGATTTGATCTATGCACTAGATTATGGGTATAATCATAAGAAATTAAGTATTCTAGCCCCAGAAAAATGACTGCAGTGCATTTTCTCTCTTTTGTTGATGTTAGCTTGAGCCTTCAGGTTTGTGTTTTATTTATCAATACATATCAGGAAACTAATAAGGAGCTACAAAGGGAATGTGAATTTCAAGGAAAGAGAAATAGAATGAAGTTACATAAAGGGTACAGAGAAATAATCGTTCAGAGAGAGTTTAAGAAAAATGTAGCTATGAGGAGCAGGGTACTAAAAAGTACAGGAAGAGATAAAGATGGGAAAAAATAAAAAAGAAACATCTATTGTAGAACCTTCCTAAACTATATAGATACACATGCATAAAGAGTTAAATTGAGTTACACACAATGAGAAAGCAATACCCTTTCTAAACACCCTGGAGCATACTCTGCTTTCTTATCTTAGGTTTATATAGGGAATTAAATGTATTGTTTTATGCTGAATTTGACAGTTCCCAATATTTATGATATTATGAGTGTAAATGTTGTCAACATCTTTTAAATTTTCAACATTGTACTGTTTTATTTATTTTGTATTGGTTGACATGTGACTATAACGTATATATGTGACATTCAGAGAAGATGCTGTATGAGTTGGTTTGGTCTTGCCTCCTGTAGGCTCTAAGAATCAAAGTCAAGTCATTAGGTATGGTGGCAGTGGCCTTTATCTGCCAAGCCAACTTGCTGTTTTCCCCAAGCTACATTTCTGATGATTTTTTTTTTCTGAGTTGTAGGAACAGCTTCAAAGGATGGTTCTGTGGATGTTTAAAATGTGCTTTGCAGGTCACAATTTCCAATCCCAATAGTTTATTGTTTAACCTTTCACCTGTAACCCAGTGTCGCTTTCATAGGAAACATTGACATTGCAGAACCCTCGAGATACATACTAAACACAATAAAGGCAAGAAAAGCAAGCATGAGATTTCTATGTAGATTTCTTTATGGTGGTTAAGAGATATTCCTAAGTAAATGCTTTTTCCAAGAAGTTTTAGAGATTAGGCAGAAGTTCCATAAAGCCACTGTTATAAATGTTGAAAATGTGCATTTATATTTTAAATACATTTCAATGGTCGGTTCAGCTTATATATACTTAGCAAGTGGATAAGAACCTTCAATAAGGAAAACTTCCTCTCATTTATGTTACCTGATGATAGAAAAAAGTTATAATTTTTATTACTAAGGATTCTATAGCATATAAAAAAATGAAAATCGGTATGAACATGCATTTTGCACTTTCTTTTATTGCAACTTCTGCATCAAGCTAATTTAATCTTTATGTTCTATTTCAGAATGAATTCTATGATTCTCTTTGAGAGAAAAAAATTATGAACTTCAGGAACTAATTAAAAATTGAATCTGGGGACTTAGTCTAGCCAGAGCAAATGATTCATTTTAAAGTTGATTTCAGCTACATGATCAGTTTCATTTTGATGAAAATTTCCCAACACCTGAGGACTCACCAATATTTCAAAGATATACACAATAAATATGTTTTGTTCCCTAGCTGCCACGAATTGTTTTGTGATATATATGAGTATGGAGTAAAATGTTTCTTCTCAAAGAAATTGACTAGGGCTTATAGGGTTTGGGAAAGGAGGAAGCGGTCCATAGGCATCATCGAACTTTGAGCAGAGGAATTGTTTCTGTGTTCTGTACCCCAGCAGAGCCAATATAATTAACATTAAAACACTTGCATATTTAAAAGTGAAGATGGAAATAGAATAGACTCAATGTAATTGATTGTTATTGTGATTAGATCTTGATCATACTTTGTTATTAAATTTTTATTTATTTTATTTATTTTTTATTTTTTGGTTTTTTCGAGACAGGGTTTCTCTGTATAGCCTGGCTGTCCTGTAACTCACTTGGTAGACCAGGCTGGCCTCGAACTCAGAAATCCCCTGCCTCTGCCTCCCAAGTGCTGGGATTAAAGGCGTGCGCCACCACCGCCCGGTGTTATTAAATTTTTAAATGCTTTTTTTATGTTGACTTTCTAATAAGAGGAAAGTAAGGTTATGGATTTGGGTCAGAGATGGCATGGAGAGGATGTGAGAGGAGTTGAGGGAGGGGAAGCCGAATTGGAATATAGTCTATAAAAAATATAATTTCAGTAAATATATAGAAAAATATTTAAAAATATTTCAGGTACTTGAATTGCTAATTATACTGACTTTATGACTAACAAGCTATGCATGGATCAAAATGTAACAATGAACTTCATAAATATGTCACCCAATCAAATAGTAAAATAAGAAAAACTTCCAGGTATCATTTGCTTTTTTTGTTTGCTTATTTTTTTGTTTTGGAGGAGATATTGTATATACAATGAACTCAATACTTTCTCAAAGTATCATGATTCTGATGTACGTTTGATTATTGTATATTGGTTGTAACCTAACATCATCAGCAATACATCTCACTTACTAAAGGAAACACAGCAAATATCTTGAATAACAAACTGAATATTATACTTCGGGAGAAATGAGAGACACGGTGAAATCTATACAATGCTTTAGGTCATAAGGGGCATGTGTGTTCTCAAAGCAAGCAAATCAATTATTTATAAATGATAGTACGGTATTTCGGTGTCTCAGAGTTGAGTGAGCATTTTATTGAAAACAAAACTGATAGTCACTCCAGTTGCTTTGGATAGGACTGTTACAGAGACTCAGAAGGTTATTGTTTAAACTTAATTATGTATATATTATATACACAATCCTAATGAAAGCCAGAGAGGTTATTAATTTAAGTGGAACAAGGCATGAAAGTAATTGGAGTCGGAAGAAGAAATGGTAACTAGAATAATCATGAATATAATACACAAAAATTAAATTATTTTTTTAAATTTAAAAATGTGGCGAATGCCTTTGAGTGAGTGAAGTTAGAGATACCTAAGCCAGGTATTTGGGCCAGAGTCAAGAAGTAAAGAAAAGAAGCAATTAACTGAAAGTGTTCTCAAAAGTATTATTTTTGTATTCGATATTTTATTTATTTACATTTCAGATGTTATCCCCTTCCCCACTCCCTCCCTCCATTAGCCCCCTATCCTATCCCCCCTCCTCCTTTTTGCTTTTATATCATTTAAATTACCTTGCAAGTATCAAGGTCAGTTCGATGTTAAACTGCATCAATGACAATCCAGGAGAAATATAAGCGATGTAGCTACATAAGGCATGATCCTATTTAGGGTTTATGATGACAAACTCACACACTCGGTCTAGCCAAGCATTTAGCTAAGCCTTTGGCAGCTTAAATAGATCTGCCTGTATTACTCTGTCTAGTGGATGATCGTGAAACAGAAGGAGAGAGATTATATAGGGGGAAATGGTGGCTCTTACTATTAAAAAAGGTAGGCATCAGTGTCAGCAAATACCATTGGAGTTGTGTACTTCTAAAATTTACAAAATGGTACTATTATAATTAGAAGAAATTTAAAGACACTTGTGGTTTTAATTCAAAAGCATTATTATAATTTCTGAAAACAAGACATTTGATTTGGCAGATGTCTTAGTTAGGATCTTATAGCTGTGAAGAGACAGAGTGATCAAGGCAATGCTTATGAAGGCACACATTTAGTTGATGCTGGCTTGCAGTTTCAGAGGGTCAGTCAACTATTATCAAATGTTGGGATAAATGGCATTGTACAAGCAGACTTGGTGCTGGAGGAACTGAAAGATTTCTACATCTTGATCCTATCACAACCAGTAAGTCTCTCTTCCATAGGCAGCTAGGAGGAGGTTTCTCTTGAGCATTAGGTGGAACTTGAGTAGTAGGAGTCCTCAAACCCCACCTATACAGTGACATACTTCCTACAAGGCCAAACCTATTCTAACAAGGCAACACCTCCTAATAGTACTACTTCCCATAGGGCTAGCATTTTCAAACCACCATAGCAGAAAAGTATAAAATGAAGAGTTTATGTTATAATTGTTTATTTCTCAATTGAATGGGTGATGAGCTGCAGAAAGCAGATCCACCCCCCTTTTTTAAAAATAAGAATTAGTTTGAGTAGTCTAGTCTTACTGGATGCCAGTATCTCTCTTGACTCCGATGAAGCTCATACATTGATGGTAGTATCCCAGCTGATGATTAAACATGTAAGAAGGAATTGAGAAGCACCGGATTAGTAACATGTACATCATTTTAGAGTTTCAGATATTCTCCTTGAAGAAATAACTCCTAGTGTGCCTTGATATATGGGAAGAATTAGGTTAAAATGGAGTTTACATAGAAAAAAGGCAGAGAAGTAAGAGTCATAAACTGTAATTAAACTAAAATTGGGAAGCAAAAAAGTGTTAAAAAGATCCTTTTATCGATGTGACTAGAAGTATATTTTCATTAATTATAAATTACCATTCTCAGTATTATTTTTTCTTACTGTTTTTTTTTAAGCAAAATTTTCTTTTTGTTGATACTCCTTCCCATGATCTCTATCCATCTTCTTGAGATCTTATTAAATTCTCCCTCAGATCTTCCTCGTGCTTCTGTGTTTAAGTGTCTTATCCTGTCCTCAACACAATGTTTGACCCTCTCAGGTCTACTCCATTATCATTCCTTACAATCATTCCCATGTAAACACAGAAATGTAAACATTTCAGCTTTAATCTAAATAGGAGAGTGAACATTTGATTTGTTTTTAACTTTCTCTCCTGAGTTACCTTTTTTAACATATTACTTCCAGTTGACCACTTTTTCCTGCAAACTTCTTACTCTTCAAAGCTGAAGAAAATCCTGTTGTTTATGCCAGTTTTCAGACTGCATTTACCTATCAATGGGAATTCAGGTAGCTCTCTTTGCTATTTTGAATGACACAAAAGTAAAACATTCCTGGTCTAAGTCAGGCAAGCTTAACAACTGAAACCCATAAAGCATTGGAAAACTTATACACTAAAAAATATTTTCCAGTTATCAAATGGGATAGTGAAATGAACAGGCAGGCATTTCCCCAAAGAAGAAATACAAATTGCTCATAGGATCTTTAAAACGTTGGACATCTTTAGGGATAAGGAAAACAATCATAAAAGCTTGAAATTCCATCTCACCAGGCAACAATTGCTAACATCAGGATAGAAGTATTTCTGTCTTTTCCTAAAAGCTCATTGGATCTCTGGATTATTAAGTTGGTTGAGTCATACAATACAAAGCCAATTCTATACCTGTAAATTTTACTAATATTTATCTTGTTAAGGTGACTGACCAAATAAAGTCATGACATAAGAAGGCTCAGCAATTGGCGGGCATAAGTGGAAGAGGATGTCCTTGTTCCAGTGAAGGCTGGATGCCCCAATGTGGGGGAATTTGTGGGTGGGTGGTGGGTGAGGGCACATCCTCATAGAAACAGGAGGAGCTGAGGGTGAGATAGAGGGTTCCTGGATGGGGGAAGAAATGAGGAAAGGGGATAACATCTGAAATGTAAATAAAATATCCAATAAAAAAAAAAGATTAAAAAAAAAAAAAAAAGAAGGCTCAGCCTTCTGATACCAAGAAAACAAAAAATGAGGAAGACAATTATGTCTAACTAAGATTTCAAGAAAAAAAGAAAAAGTAAGGAAGTCATCTTGTGAGGAGACTAAGAAACAGGCAAAGAGCTTTCCTCTACATGGGAAAGGAGACCCTAGAAATGGAGAAAAATATTGGAAAGGGGAAAGGATTAAAATATGTATCCGTTAATTTTATTCAAGTGGGCATACATCAAAGTAATTTTCATTTTTTAACAAATGTTGAGACACTTAAGTTCAATGAAATAGCTAATTTCTTTTATTTCATAAAATAATTCAGAATAATAAAATAAATATCTCACACAAAAGTAAAGAAATTCCTGTTTCAAATACTCAAGAGCCAGAGTTAGCTACATTTTTCTTCAGTTTCGCTTAAATCCAAGGTGTCTTCCTAAATTTCAAACATGTCACTAGAAATCACAGAGGTCATATCAATAAAGAAAAGAAAAAGGAAAAATGAGAGTAATCAAATTCCAATTTCTGCTCAGAACAATTTCTAAAGATAATTAGTTCCAACAGACTGCTCACATGTTCCTTTACAGCCATTATTCATAACCTTGACTCTCCCAAGTATTTAAAATATGCACAGTGTTTTGTAAAAAGCTTTGAATATGCAGTTTGTCAGATTATTTTAAAACAAGAGCTTATTTTTTATTTTAAATCGTACTCTGATACTATGAGAATGAATTTCCTTACATAAAGGGAATTTTTCAATAAAGCAAAAAGGTTTTATCAAATTTGATTAAAAAATTAGTTAATTGTCATACATTTCATTGATATTAATGTTATTGCCAACACACAGTACAGTATTTGCTTTTATTTTTTCATATTTTTCTTTTCATTTATATATTTTATTGGTTAATCTGTAGTTTTTGCATAAGTTTGATCATCTGGCAATATTGTGTATTAACTGTAAATTTTGGAAGGGAGAAAAACAGCAGCATTTTCAATCATATGATTCTGCTAACAAGGAAAGACAATTCTGAAAATATTCAACAACTTGACAAGAGCATACTTTCAATATTCTGTACAAAGAGCTCATAGAAGTATCTATAAAAAGGCTGTCTGTGTTCTCTTCTGTGTTAACTCAGTCTTTATGCACTGAAATTAGCTGTATAGTTTGACATCAATAAGACTCTTTAGGATTTTGAAGATGAACAAAAATCCAAAAATAAAATCAACTCTCTGCATACTTTAAATTCATTTGCCGTATCAGAGTACATTTTATAGATCTTCATTCATAGAAATATAAAGAAAAATGAGAAGCATATTATGCAAAACAAAATGTACATGTGTAAATGCTCTTTCTAATTTTGTACTTCCCTAAGTACACTATTCATTAATAATTTCATCATTTATTTAATGTTATATTGTTTCCATTGATATCATACATGGTGTGTGTGTAAATAATAAATTAACAAAATGATCTGCTTTTATAAAGATTTTATTGCTCAAAGGAAAATCATTATTTAAAATAATTCTTTGATATGTCTACATCTCTCTGTTTTTAACTACATAGCAGAAAATAACAAGATAGCTAGAAAGGAGTAGAAATTTTACTAATAGATCCATTCAACACTATTGTGGTTTTAAATGATTGTTTAATTATTTGTTGCCAGGAAAAGCAAGAGGATATACAGCTGGAGTGATAATAGAGCAGAGTTTGATGAAAATCCAAGATCGGGTTACACTCATCAGGGTTACACTGATAAGCACACAATCAAGAAAACCTGAACATATAGGAAATTATTAATTTCATCATAGTAAGAATCAGAATATTATATCACTGAGATATGATAATAAAGAGTGATTGGCAAGGATGGCTGCTATGAAGTATTTCATAACTTGTGTATGCAGATATCTGGCTAAACTACTTCTGAGCAGATACCCAAAAGATGCTCCACCATCCCACAAACACACTTGCTCAACTATGTGCAAAGCAGTTTTATTCATATTAGCCAGGAATTGGAAACAATCTAGATGTACCTCAACTGAAGAATGGATAAAGAAAATTTGGCACATTTACATAATCAAATACGATTCAGCTATTAAAATCAAAGACATGATGCATTTTGCAGGCAAATTGATGGAACTTGATAATATTACCCTGAGTGAGGTAACCCAGTCCCAAAAGTACATGCATGATATTACTTACTTATATGTGGATTTCAGCCATAAAATGCAGAATACCCATGCTACACTCCACAGACTTAAAGAAGCTAAACAAGAAGGCTGGCACAAGCAAGGATGCTCGAATCTCACTTAGAAGAGGGAATAAAATAGACCTAGGAGGCAGCTGGAGGGAGGGAGTTTGGTGGGAGAGGAGATGGGGAATCAGGTGTGTAGAGGGACAGGAGGGACGACCAAATGACCATGAGAATGAATGGAAATCTGCAAATGACTGGAATGGGGAGTTGGGGGGCATCTCCAGGATGTGACAGAGACCTGCAAAAAGGGAGGCACTCAAGAATCAATGGGGGTGAACATTTTAGCCATGACTCATAGCATTGAGGATATGGAACTGAACAGGCCACATTCTCTAGTCAGGCAGGAATCCCAATGGAGCAATGGAAAAGCCATCTCACCCACAAAATTTTGACCCCAAATTTTTCCTGTCTACAAGAAATGCAAGGACAGGAGAAGGAGTAAAGATTGGGGGAATGACCAATCAATAACCAACCTGACTTGAGAGACCCATTACATGGGCATGTACCAATTCGTGACACATTGGTGATACTCTGCTATGCATACAGACAGCAGTCTAGCATGGCTGTTCTCTGAGAGGCCCCACCTAACAGGTGACTCATACAGATGCAGACACTCAAGTCAAACAGTAGATGAAGCTTGGAGATTCTTATAAGGGGGAAGGGGAAGTTCTGCAGATTCTGAAGGGGATAGCAACTCCCAGGAAAGACCAACAGAGTCGAGCAACCAACCTGGACCCTTGGGGTCTCAGAATTTGAAGTACAAACCAAAGGACATACACAGTCTGGACCTAGACCTTCCTGCTAATATGTAGTCATATGTAGCATATGTGAATCTTGGTCTTCATGTGAATCCTGAACAACTGGAGGAAGGGCTATCGTTAAAGATGTTGTCTGTCCATGGGATATGTTTTTGTTGTTTGGTTTTTTGGAGACAGTGTTTCTCTGTGTAGCCCTGGCTGTCCTGGAATTCACTCTTTAGACCAGGCTGGCCTCAAACTCAGAAACCCGCCTGGCTCTGCCTCCCAAGTGCTGGGATTAAAGGCGTGCACCACCACTGCCTGGTGGGATGTGTTCTTCTACCTAAGATACCTTGACTGGTCTCAGTGGGAGAACATGCTAGCCCTGCAGAGATATGATGTTCCATGGGTTGAGGGGGATACCTAGAAGGGTCCTTTCCCACTCAGAGGAGAAGGGATAGGCAATGGGAGGAAGGATTGTGGAAGAAGGTGACTCAGAGGGGACAGTAGGTGAGATATAAGTGAAAAAAATGAAAAAAGAAAAGAGAGACAAGTATTTTGTCAAATGCTTTTTCTGCATCTAAGGAGATAAACATGTGATTTTTTTTTCTTGGAGTTTATTTATATAGTGGATTACATTAATGGATTTTTGTATGTTGAACTGTCCCTGCATCAAGTATGAAGCCAACTTGATCATGATGAATGATGGTTTTGATGTGTTCTTGGATTTGGTTTGCAAGAATTTTATTGAGTATTTTTGCATCTATATTCATAAGTGGATTGGTCTGAAGTCATGTGGGATGGGAGTGACTGAGTGACAGGGGGGTGGGTTGGAAGTATGGGATGTGGAACAGTCATAGGTGGACAGGGGCAGGGAATAAAATCAAGAGTGTCAATAAATATATAGTAATAATAATAATGAGACAGATATAAGTAGTATGTTCTTACAACTGAGGTTACCCCACAGCTTTTCAGTTCTATATGTTTTTCAGTTTTAAATTAATTAATGGAGGTATAGTGAATGGAAAATATTTAACATATAATGAAATAATCTAAATTAAAGATACTCATACAAATATAAAATATAAGAATTTTAAATTTATGAATAAGTGTATTAAAATCTGACCACTTTCTTAGTATTTTGCATAATAAAATTCCAAATGAGAATATTTTTAATTTTAGAATATTACTGGATATTTTATATTGCTATATTGGTTTATTAAATAGTAATAAGTATATATTCAATAAGGCTTTTGGTAACCAGCACCATTCCACATGAATGTAAAGAGACAATATGTAAGATTGACAGGGCATAACAGCACTCAGATATTCTAGTACTGGAATTCAAATATGGAGAAAAGTTTTAAATTACAACAGATTTTTTTCTTAATATGATAGTAAAATTATTAATCTCAAGTACTAAAATGAATATTTCTTTAAAATGAAGAAATTACATTCTATTTCTATAAGTCATCAGGGAATCAATTCCAAAGATTGTCTTTTGATCTCTAAACTTTCAGTGTGGCATACACACACACACTCCCCCTAGATAGATAGACAGATAGATAGATAGATAGATAGATAGATAGATAGATAGATAGATAGATAGATATGACTTTCATATCCAATAATCTTAACATCATATTTATTTACATGGCAATAATCTCAATCATGGAACTTTAACTCCCACCCCAGCTACTTTACATTGCCATTGTGGCCTTTTCTAGCGATCTGCATTCATAAGTAATATTGTATTTTGTGTCCTCCAAGTCTCAAAATTGTATAGGTTTAACATCACCTGCTTTATTATGGTTGTCTGCTTCTTCAGTATTACTTTATTCTACCCCTCTTCAACGACTTTGCACATGCTGTAATCTCTCAAGAAGTACAAATACCTCATGTCTAGTCAAATACAATCTATTCACTGGACTTTAGAAATAGCTGATTCTCTTTGCAGAAAAAATACTGACATCACTGTTAAGATTCAATTTTACCTGACATCAAGAGATTCACTTATCTATTTTTTACTTCATACTGTCTATCTACTCTGAAATTGTATGTAATTATAAGTTGATTATTTTTATTACTACTGTTAATATTTCTATTGCTATTATTCTCTCAGAAGAATAAAAGGGCACAACCATTACTAGTATGTTGACCAGATCATATGCCATATTTGGTTTTCAACCTAAGATAGTTAAATGTTAATTATTGTTGAATTTATGAAGTTTCTGAGATTATTTCATAGATCAATTTTGAAAGAGTAAAATGTTCCTCTTGTTAAAAATAGTTACATATTGCTAAAATACTTTGAGACAGTGAGTTAGTTACATGATACAGGATTCACTTTCAGGCATTCTGAAATCGTGTGAAGATGAATTGAGGTGGAAGAGACAGATATCCAGAATACAGACAGGAAAAGCAATAAAGACAGATTAAAGTATAATAGTCAACTGATAAGAAAATGTGGTGACCAAGAAAGCTATAATTGAAAAAAGAATGATTAAATTCAATCTAGAAGGCACAAGCAAATTGATGTTGGAAAAGGTTAGAATGATTTAAAAAATTAAGACCAATTACATTAGAATTGAAATAAAAGAATATTAATTGTATTTAATAAATTATACTAGAAAGTTATAACATTAATTGAAAATTATTAAGAATTTTAAGTAATAAGTTATGCCTACAGAAAGAGCTTAACTAGTGTAGATAATGAGTTATATTTTAGTAACTCAACCAAGTATTAAATACCTAGCATGGAGAGATTGTACATGAGGACTAGAGGACGTGAAAACTATAACTAGTTAAGTTTATAAAGAAAGAATCGTACATTGGTACTTGGGTCGTTGCGTACACAGCCTGCTATTGACTGATTTCTAATTTTTTTGTAAAGACAGGCTTCTTGATTTTAACTGGGCATTATTTCTTATGTCTTCACACCTTGGTTGATCAAAACATTACTTAATTTTTAACCTTTATGAGTCCTCATTTTTTATATTTAAGGGTTGATTTCTTTTTGTCTTCAACATTGTATTGTTTTCAATCCATTGTACGTGAAATGTATAACTTGATTATATCTCTTATATAACTATTTAGTTTAATTTTAAATGATTTTTTAATTGGAGCTTACCAAATCCCAAGAAATGGTTGATCTCGGAAGTTTAGTCTTGCAGCCATCACAATGTTAATATCTGTCTTAGTTGTCATTTTAGTTATAGTTTGTATCCTGAATTTAATTGTTCAAATTGGAGCTACAAATCCAAGAAATAGTGACTCACAGGTCACATTTATTGTCATCTTTCATTCATACAATTGAATAATATAAGGTTTCATTTCAAAGTGATGCTGGGATTTAACTTTGAGGATCTTCTTAAGTGCAGTACATACAAATGGATGTCTCCAAGTCATTTATTTAAACTTTATGACATAAATTTTTAAGAATCTTGATTTTTAAGAAATTGTTTACTTAGTAATTTTATCATTTGGTGAAATAAATCATGTATTGTTCTATTAATAACTTTAAGTTTTAAGCCAATCCTGTCGAACTTTTTAATAGGTGGCCTGGAATCAATTTAATTGGTTGTAGGATAAACTTTTTTGAGGACCCGCTAAAGACAGCTGAAGCAGGATCTGATTCCAGATTGCTGAACCAAAAGGGTCTGAATGGGCGTAACAGGGCTTCCAGTGCCGGTAACCATAGGAAGGCGTAGGCCAAAACGCCAAGAGCAGGCTGGCAGCCAGCCATTACCTTAATGTAGGGTAGAATCCGGTTCATTTGCATCCAGAACATACTTTACAAAAGGCTGGTACTGGAATTAGCAGGTAATCTGTCTAATGGCGCTGGTTTCAAGGACAGTAGCCACAAAGGAGATATGGGAGTCATTAGTGGAACCAGGAACTGGTGACTGGGGGGCCAGGAAGGGCTGCCATTGGCCTGGAAACCTGAGATTGCAGGTGTGGCCCGCCCTAAAAGCCAGGCCCCAGACCGCCTCTCCATTTCACCTGTGCTTAAGACAAGGGTAAGGGCGTGCCTAAGAGCCCTTCCTTGAGATTTGCATATTAATGAGGCTGGGACGTAGGTAGTTAAGTTTTCCTCCTAACTCCTCCTTGATACTCCCCAATAAAGGAAACACCTCCTGGCTTTTGGGGGAGCGCACCAATTCACCATTCTTGTCAATAAATACTTCATGGAAACTCATTCCATGTGTCGTGTGGGCCTACTTCTTCTCTTTGACTGCCTTGACATGTGGAACTACAGCGTCTGGGAGGAAGTGCTCCGAACCAGGCCCCCGCTTTGGCCGCTCTGCTCTGCTGCTCATCAGACGCTGGCCCAATCCTGCTCGTGAGACCCCTCCAGTCGCGGGCCTCTCGCTCCCACGGGGAGGCTTTGGGCCCCGGGACACGCCCGCGTTGTTTCCACACTGGCCCACGGGTGACCACAATGGCAGGGCAGGATCGCATTCTTGAGGAAAACAGGTGTACAGGGTGCTTCTGCATGACCCTGACTCATATACGTTGGGTTCCTCTGGAATGTTCCTCTATTTTTCTGTTATGTCTCCTTGGCAACCCTCGCCCCCCTCCCCTGGTTTGTGGTTTTCTTCTTTAAAATCTCCACTCAGACCAGCAGTAGGGTCAGTTCAACTCCTGCGTGAGCAAATGAATTGACCAACAGTCAGCTGTTCTCCCGAATAAACCTCTGTTTTTGCATCCAGTTTCATTTGTCTTGAGAGAGTTACTGGGTGGTCATGTCATCCTGAGACTTGAGTGAGGGTTTCCTCTGTGTGGGGGTCTTCAATGGCAGTTGTTTTTTGTTCATTAATATTTTTGTATTTTTATGTACAATTAATATTATTGTAGCATGTATATTATTAAAGAAGACTAGCACTTTACATAATATTTAAAGGTCATTTAAAGGTGAGATAAATTAGCTTCAGACTAGCACATCTCTATTCTGAAGCAAGACACCTTTGTGTTTATTCACTCCATCCTTTAGGAATCTCAAAGACTCTGGAGTAGAGAATTGGAAGGGGTGTTCTATCCCAATCTGGAGAATTCTAGGCCTATACCAGTGTGGGACTGCTAAGAGTATCTTGGTTCTTGGCTGGGCATGGGCCTGGAACCGGAGACTCCAAGGGATAAATGGCAGGAGTTCGGCCAGTCCCCAGAACCCAGGGTCCTGACAAGCAGTCTAATCTCCATGGACCTACTTTTTTCAGTCATTATAGCCCCTCCCAAAGTGCACAGGTAGAGGGTGTGAGTATAGGCCTCAGGCTCTAGAGAGATTTACTAATGAGGGCCAGGGCAGAGTCAATTAAACCACCCCAGAAACTCCCCCTTTCTCCCTCCCTATTTAACTCAGGTCTGCCCTGAGTTTCAGCGGGCTACATCCAGATCCATCCACCACCTGCCATGAAAATAAACCCTTTTGGAACCAGGGACTTCCTCATATCATTGGGGCCTGCTGTTGCCAAAGCTTCCAGCCTTTGGAACTCCAGACCTTTCTCCTGTATGTGGGACCCGCCGCCTGGAAGCCTCCAGGACTCCTCCACTGCAGCCCCCTTTCCCACATACCAGCAGATAAGTTAGATATTTATTTTCTCAAATATCTTCTTACTTTTGTTGACTGAACCACTGAGATATTCCTCATGCATGTTTTTAGATTTCTATCCTTAAGGAACTTAAGCATTTTCATTTATAACCTGTACATTCCTGTCTCCACATTTTGTATTCTTTTGATTCAATGATAACAACTCATGTCATTATAGCTTTAGTCTCTAATTTAAATTCTAGGAAGTCTCTTACATCAGTAATCTAAGCAAGTTAGAGCCATGAGGTCATTTGTTTAGCATCCAGAATCATTAAAACAATGTTGTTTTTATAATTATCTTTTGGAATAATGTTAATCTGTACACTGATGTTTTTAAAACTCATTATGGATCAATATTAAAATAGAAATTTATTTCAACGATGAACATGTAAAATTGACAACTATTGTATTAAAAAGATTTTAAACTTAATTTTTGAATTCATCAGTACAGTACAATGGTGAATGATTCTGCAAAGTACATCATAACATGCTTTAAATTCTGTGAAATCTATCAAAGGGTGTTTGTGTCAATAGAGGAAGGACTTATTTTCTTCTAAATATAATTTATGAATCCATATTGTTTAGTTCCTGGGAACAAATTCACATACTGAGTATGTGATAGAACATTTCACTACTTGGACATGGTTTATTTGGATAGGAAGAACTTGTAGTTTCTTTATACTGAATTTAATATCTTTCTATAGGCAATGAGATAACAGATTTATGCCTCAGTTATTACTTGCATTATTATATGCTAAACTGTTGACCATATTCAAAATGTAAACATTTACTGGAAGTCAATGCTCTAAACTTATTATACTGAATGTTTCCAACTTAGTATATTGGGAATTTTCTCACCTAAATATGCCTGCTGTCAGATACTATTTCTTCTAACGCATGTAGAGAATTTACAAAATATCAAAATATAATACAATTTCTCCTTGTGCACGTATTCACAATCAGAATGCTGCATCCCTATATTCTGTGTTTTGGTTTAGTTTGATGTCTTTCGGTGACTGAGAATCGTAATTTTTTTACCCACAGTGCCATTAATGTTGACTTCAAATATTTAACAAATTATATTTTAATTTTCTGAACTTCTCCTGTGTACTACATTTCATATTCCAGATATTACATAGAATTGATCTAAGATAAGTCATTTCTTATTATAAAAAGGTATAATTTTGAGTAGCTGTATACAGAAATTTAAACTATACAGAGTACAATTTTAATAACACTTGAAAAACAATAATTTATTCTCTTTTATAAAAGGAAAACAATCAAACATGTGATAGTAAATTCACACAAAAGATAATGATATAAAAATCCATTCCTACTAACTGCCAGAGATAAAGACCTCCATAACGGAGATGAGGATAATAGCTGTGAAGTATGTTCATTCAAATGTTCCCAAGCATCATAACAATCCTGTACTTCTCAGGTAAGCTGATGGAGATCTTAAATTACAACCTTGTATTCAGGAAGTTGCTCTAACTAGAGTAAAGCTCTATTATAAACATTCCCTGCTAAGTACAGTCAATAGTTATGAGTTCATAAGTCATACTACAAAGGTAGTTACCCACCAATATACATCTGAAGTCTGAATATCATCTTTCAAGTTTAGTTACAAATATTTGCACACTTGTTTTTTTTTTACCACACCGTTTCAAGGAATTAATTTTATTCTACATTAGCAAAGTAAAATAACTTAGTAATTTATACATTCATAAATATATTTAAACTAATGTTAATATTTCAATTAGTTAATATATATATCAAATAAATATCTCATTATCTCATCATATATAATAAGGTATAATTCATTTCTTCCTATTTCATTCATATATAATGAACATAAAGTGATACATGTTCACAGACATGATCATTTGTTAAGCTTCTACATGTAACATTTTACCTGATTTCCAGTCCTAATTCTCTATCAGAAAAGAATGATTCCTGCCCTTATTACACTTACTTCAACTTTAAAACCAAATAGAATGAAGTCATCACATGAATGTTGTTAGTAGAAATCCAATAAGGAAAAAAAATACCAATAAACCAAAAGCACATGAAACAACAAGAACAACACAGAGTCTGTTTTGGGTTGACTAACTAGTTCTATGGAGTGAGGTTGAAATACCCCATGGCACTCCACTGGAGAAAACTGATTTTTTCTTTCCCAGAAAGTATCAATTGTAAATAGCTGCTTGGTTGAACTGAATTTTCTGTCTTTTTTAATGTTGTAGAGAACTTTTTGTGGTGTCCCTGTCTCTGTGAGTTCATGTCTGTATCAGCCCAGTTGTGTCCAGATGAAGCTATTTGAATGGACTCAGGAAACGCCTCAGCATTTTGCAGTCTCCACCTCTACTTTATAAATCCTGAAGATTGAAATGATGGGTTATTAAAGTTCATTTGGGCTGAATTATCCAATGAATCTCACTATCTGCATATTTTCCAGCTACAGTGCTCTTTGTTAATTACCATCTACTGCAAAAAAGAAAAAAAAAAAAAAGCATTAGAGTTAACATCTGGCAGCAGGTCTGATTTACTATTTTATTTTAAGTTATTGGCCAAAAGTTTCCATAGATCTCCCAGAAGCATACAGGCTATTCCAGTGCCAATGTTCACCTTCCACAACCTCAAGTTAAGACATTATTTCTGAAGTCACCATTTAATTATCCTATCAAACATGGAGAAATTGAACTGGTACCACTTGTGAAACTTCACCCCTACCGAATAACATTCAGGGTAGTGGAAGGAACTCTGCAGACGCCAGAAAAGAAAGCAATCAATTGTATTGCAAAGCTACAAACCTTTCTATCTATAGAAGAGACTTGCCTGTTTTAACCACAGGGGTCAGCAGCTTCTGTCCATTGGTTGTGTGCAAGTACCTGCCTCTTACTCTTTGAGTTGCTGGTTGTGCTTCTCAGAGGACAGTCTTAATAGTTCCCTTTTTGTGAGCACTGCATAGCCTCAGTAATAGTGTCCGGCCTTGGGGCCTTCCCTGGAGGTGGATCTCCTTTTCCTTAGGCTCTTCTCCATTTTTATCCCTGCAGTTCTTTCAGACAGGAACAATTATGGGTCAGAGACACCAGCTGATGACTGCTGGGCCTGGACTCAGTCAGAGAAGGTGCAACTAACCCTCAAGAGACTTGGGAACCCAGGGAGTGGGAAGTCTGGTGGGGTTGGGGTCTGGGGGTATGAGGACATCCTCATGGAGACGGGGTGGAAGGTACCAGCTGTCAAACAGTCACAGTGTGGAACTGTAGGGAATAAAATCTGTAGTGTAAAATAAAAGATTATACAAAATTAAAAAAATTAAAAGACTTCCTTGATAGATACCCTGGTACCTTAGTAGCACAGATGTTGAGGGAGTAACCAACCAATTCTGATAGCATTTAAAGCTCACTCCATTATATGGAAGCATACCCTATCTGTTATGCTAAATTACCCAATACTATTATCAACTCTGTCACTGAAAAATTCTTTCAAAGGGGGTACTCAGAAAACAAGAGATGGGGAAGGATTGTGGGAGGGGGTGATTGTGGGAGGGGGTGACTGGGATGGGTTATAAAGTGAATAAGCCAAAAAATAAAAAAGGAAAAAAAAACCCTCCCTTTGCCATACTATTATTATTATATATATAACTCACTGATTTTACCTCAAGTTTTATTTTTTTCTATGCTTTGATGGGAAATATTTATCAGAGCAAGACCAACTTCTCAGAGATACACCACTGAAGAAAATGAACTTCTCTCCCTCAACAATATAAACTGCTCAGAGTCCTTCTGGGAAAGGTCTACTTGGCTAATGTACCAAGGGAGTATGGGGCAGGCTTTGAGGTTTAAAAAGACTTGTGTCATTCTAGTTAGCTTGTGTTTTCCTCTCTCTCTCTCTCTCTCTCTCTCTCTCTCTCTCTCTCTCTCTCTCTCTCCCTTCCACCTCTCTACCTATTGCTTGTGGATCAAGATATTAGCTTTCAGCTGTTCCTTCCCAACACCGTCATAAACTTTAACCTAAAACTGTAAGTCATATTAAACACTTCCTTTTATACATTTTTTGTTAATGGTATTTTCTCACAGAAATAACAAAGTAAGTAAGACATGGATATATGCCATTTTGATAGTATCCATAAACTTTGAAAAAGAATAAAATTTATTTTAAAAATTACTATTATAAAATAGATTAGAGTTTCTTACTAATTAAACCTATATCATCTCTTATTAATAAATTAATTTTTCTGAATTACCTTTCATTACCTTTAAGGTCTATATAACTCAATTTTATATCTCAAATTGTATATTTCAAATTTAGCCTTTAAAGTCATCACAATATAATTTGGAATCTTTTAATATTTTCAGCATCATCAACTTACAAATACTATTGCTTTGTCTGAGAAATAGTGACTTGATGACTGAAAGTTTATTCAATTTCATTCTTTTTTATTTGGTATAAAAAGGATATGCACCTTTGTGAATCTATTCAAGCTACAGCATACTCAAGAGACACTGTTGTAAAAGTAGCTGGCAAATTCACTCACCCACAGACTAATGCACTGAGGTGTACTTTCTGAACTGTGGCAAATCATATTCATTGAAATTTCTATATTAATCACAGTTAATTTAATTCATTATTTCACTGTATTTATTACTGTGCTACTATCATGCCAATATAAAAATGTTTTATAGGTTACACTTTTCTTACCATTTGAAAGGTAAATTCATGAATATCATGGATTTTAGTTATTTTATCTAGAGAAAGTTAAATTTCTCGCCTTCTGTCTTCTGCTTCAACTGTTTGTCAAAGAAAATCTGACTTTTCTGTATGCTTTTTTCATGCGAGTCACCGACCATAAATATATTTACTTACAAAAACATAGACAGCCAACTAGTTAGTTGAATATAGGTTACTTTTTACTGGCTATACTACTGAAGACAATGAAAACAACAACACCTTCCCCAGTAATAATACACTTCAAATAGTAGCTTAAAAAGGACAGTCCTGCTAGAAGGGTATAGTCCCTTCCTGTCTGTGGTGAAATGGTGACTGCCCAAATTTGCCTAGTGACTATAATGATTATGTCAGATTCAGAAGACATATTTTTCCTGTATGTCAACCCATATTGAGGCTCATCTCTTATCCATGCCTCCTTTCACAATTGGCCATGGAAAGCACCTTGACATAAATGTCGTCTTATTTTGGAATATAGAATACTATAAGATCATATCTATTGTCTTCAGATTATTTATTAGAGAGTTTTTGCCATGTGTTTTACCCTTTAACCTAATCACTTAGTGAGACAAGAGTTACTTTTTTTGCTAAAATAACTCCTGATCTTTAATTGTCCCAGAACCAACGGTGCAAAATGTCAATGCCTGAATGTAAAGCTTTAAGTCTTTTCAAAGCTAGACAAAAGAACTTCTGTTAGAGAAGATTATAGTTTTAATAGTTGGGTTTTTCTTTCAAAATCATATCTGAAAATAACTCTGAAATGCAATTTTAGATACTGCCAACATATATAACGATTTTGTAGTTAGTTATTATTAGAAATGTTTGGCTAATTACTACTGGAGCGAAAGACTCTTTGTTTGATCACTTACTCTGAATTTTAATAGCTCCTTTATGAGTAAGTACTACATCAAAATGTCAGCAGAAGTAACAGTGAAGTGCTATTCCCATGTGATTCTACCCAAGAAGTAGGAGGTCAGTTCAATTCAACTGTTGCCTGCTGAATATGAATAAGATTCAAAATTCAAATGTCATTTCCAGAAAGTATTTACAAATTTAGTAATAACTACCTATTGCTTGAATGGAAGATTTCACTGACTCAAAGACTACAGAGTTCACGCTACAGGTAAATGCCTTATGAAGTTAGGGAGATAGATAGATAGATAGATAGATAGATAGATAGATAGATAGATAGGAATATATATTAAATATTGACTGCATTTTGAGTAGTTCAGTATAAAAATAATATAGAAAACCAGGTGATCTAAATCATACATTCAAATTGGTCAACTTTTATTTATGTCCATTTGTAAAACTTACCATAGATAATACCTCCTTGTTTCTAGAATTTGGATTGCTGTGTTTTTCCTTGGTTAATGAAATATTAGCATTCTTTCATGACTGGAGACTTTAAAAACGACTTCATAGGGAATCTTCATGTCATCCATTTCTATTTTTTCCACAGATGTCTATAGACTTCAAAGGCACCCACCTCACAAGCCTATGAAGAGAGGATGCCAGAAGCAGCCACCCTTCTCAGATAGAACCTATAACTCTGTCACAGTCATAACAGCTGGACTTAAATCAAACAATACTGATCACTATAGTTTGGGAGTGGATTCTGAATATTTTTCAAAACTTATGTACTAAAATATAATGCCAGGAGTGAAGTAAGAAGAGTGTCAGTGCTGTTCCGCTCAGGAAAATTCTCCAGTGCCAATGAGTTCAAGGCTCCTGCCTCTTTCTTTTCAATTAACTTTAGTGTATCTGGTTTTATATTGAGGTCCTTGACCCACTTGGACTTGACCTTTGTGCGAAGTGATAAATATGGATCTATTTTATTTCTTCTACATGCACACCACAAGTTAGACTAGGTTCAGCCTCTAAGATCAACAATTCTTAAATGGGACCTCATGAAACTTACAAGGTTCTATAAGGTCTATAAAGCAAATAAGACTGTCCACAGGACCAAAGGGCAACCTACAGATTTGGTTAAAAAAAAAAAATTCACTAACCCTGTGGGACCGTGATAGGATGGTCTGGTTTTGATAGAAGCGCTGGCTGGAAATAGCCTGGAGACCCAACAGGTATTCATGCCTGTGAGGGACAAGCATCTATTCTGCCGCCAGATCCCAGAATCCAAGCTCCCAGAATCCAAGCTCCTGACATGTGGTGTAGACCTCCATTTGATCTACACCATTCAGTCATGCAGGGCAAAGCTCCTACCAGCCCTTCCACAGGTAGAGGGTGTGACTACAGGCCTCAGCCTCAAGAGATTTCCATATTAATGAGTTACCTAAAGGTCAGAGGGTGTAGCCAATTACATATTTCCCAGATTCTCTTCTCCCCCCACCCCCATTTAAGTCAGGTTCACCCTGACCTAAGTGGGGGGTGCATCCAGATCCAACTACCATCTGCTATGAAAATAAAGCCTGAAAAACCCACAGACCCCTCATGTCTTTTGGGGACCCACCGTGCTTCCCTGAGGACCTCTCTGTGTTCCAGCCTCGGAGGCCCGCCTCATCAAGCAAGCCAAGTGAGTAACCAAATAATACCTTTTCAGTGGGGCATAGTCCAGAGCTCTCCCTCCCTCACTTCTCTCAGTGTGCCCACACTAAACGCCCTGCATCTCTGTTCTGCATCTGCCTCCCAGCAGTGTCTGGGAGCCCCAGAATGGAGGCCCCCAGCCCACTTTGGCTGCTCTGCAGCATCTTCACCCAAGTGCCCTGGAGCTGGCTCCAGAGCCCTGCCCCACTGCAGAACTTTAAACTGAGTTTGCTCCCTGCCTGGGGGCGACCCTGTGGCTTCTCAAAGCCCAGTGCCAGCTCAGTGCAGAACAGAACCAACTCAGTCAAATTCCTGCACTTCTGCCACTCTGAGCCAAGATTCCAGCCAACTAAGCCATGACAGACGTGCCAGGAGCAACACCACCCAACAGAACTCGTACCCAAGTGTGCGCCCACAAGCGGGCACATCGTTCCCCTCATACCCTATATCCAATAGAGGACTAATATTCAAAATTAATAAAGAACAAGAAGTTAACCTCCAAAAAGTAAGTAAGCCAATTAGAAAATGGGGTACAGAGCTAAGCAGAGAAACTTCAAACAGCAGAATCTCGAATGGCCAAGAAGCACTTAGAAAATGTTCAGCATCCTTAGTCATCAGGGAAATACAAATCAAAATGACCCTGAGATTCCAGCTTACATCAATCAGAATAACTAAGATCAAAAACTCAGCTGACAGAACATGCTGGTGAAGAATAGGGGAAAAAAGGAACACCCTTCCACTGCTGGAAGGATTGCAAACTGATACAACCACTCTAGAAATCAATCTGGTGATTTCTCAGAAAATGTGACTTAGCTCTACCTGAAGACACAGCTATACCACTCCTGGGCATATATACAAAAGATGCTTCATCGTACCACAATGACACATACTCTACTATATTCATAGCAGCCTGATTTGTAATAGCCAGATACTGGAAACAACCCAGATGTCCCTCAACCAAAGAATTAATACAGAAAATGTTGTTCATTATGTAATTGCATGCTATTAAAAATGAAGACACCATGAGTTTTGCAGACAAATGGATGGAACTAGAAAACATCATCTTCATTGAGGTAACCCATACCCCAAATGACATGCATATCATATACTCACTGATAAGTGGATACTAGCCAAAATGTACTGAATATCCATTATACAACTCACAGACTAGGAGAAGTTTAGCAAGAAGGAAAGCCCAGGTGAGAATTCTTTAATCCCACCTGGAAGGGGAAGAAAATTATCACAGGAGACAGAGGAAGGGAAGGATCTGGGTGGGAGAGGGGATGGAGAGGGGAAAAGGGGAACAGGATGAGATATTGGAGGAGGGACAGGAGAGAAACCAAGAGTGGCATGAGAATGAATAAAATATGCAGCTTCTGGGGATGGTAGGTGGGGAGACCTTCTAGACAGTCCCAGAGACCTGGGATATGAGAGACCTCCAGGACTCAATTGGGGTGACCATAGCCAAAATGTCCACGAATGTGGAGAGGGAACTCAAAGAGTCCACCTCCAATAGACAGACAGGGCCTCAAGTGGAGGATCAGGATTACCAACCCAGTCAAAATTTCTTACCCATAATTCATCCTATCTGAAAGAACTACAGGGACAAAAATGGCAAAGGGACTGAAGGAAAGGTTGTCCAGTGACCTGCCCAACTTGGGATCCATCTTATGGGAAAGCACCAAGGCCTGACACTATTATTTATGCTATGTTGTGCTTACAAACAAGAATCTAGCCTAGAATGGCTGTCATCTGAGAGTCCTTATCAGCAGCTGGCTGAAATAAATGCAGATACTTAAACTCAACCATTGGACTAAAAACATGGACCAGTATAGAGGAATTAGGAGAAGTATTGAAGGAGCTGAAGGGAAAGGAGACCCCATAGGAAGACCAGCAGTCTCAACTTACCCAGACCCCAGGGAGCTCTTAGAGACTGAGCCTCCAAACATGGGTTGGTCAAAGGCCCCAGCACATATATAGTAGGGGGCTGTCTTGTCTGGCCCCAGTGAGAGATGTGCGCCTACTCTTAGAGAGACATGAGGCCCCACGGAAGGGTGATGCCATGAGGATGGGAGCACCCTCTTGGAGGCAAGGGGCAGGGGAAATGGAGTGAGGAACTGTGGGAGAGTGAATAGGAGCAGAAGCAAGGGATGAAAAATAAATAAATAAACAAATAAACAAAAATATATGTAAAAAAAGAGAACAATTTCAAATGTGAATTTACTATGTTATGCTGAGATAGGGTCTGTGACATTCTTGGTTTTGTTATTATTAATATTATTTATTATTACCATTATTTAAGATAATATAATTATATAAGTTCGCCCTCTGTTTACTCCGTTCAAACCCTTCCATATTTGAGCTCTTTCAAAACATAAATTCATTTTTTGTTAATTGCTCTTACATACATAATATGGACACATATATACTTATGTATTCCTAAATATATAAATACAACTTGCTCAATCTGTACATTATTACCTATATGCATGTGTCTTAGTTACTTTTTAATTGCTTTGGCCTAACACCATAACCAAAGCCAATTATAAAATAAAGTTTTTAATTTGGTACTCACAGTCCCAATAGATTTGATTCCATAACCCTGATGACATGGAGCAGGAAGGTAGACGGTACTCAGGATTCTGCATCAGGAGCTGGGAGCTCAGATCTCAAACCACAAGCACAAGACAGAGAAAACAAGAAAGCTAACACAGAATGGTTTGGCTTTAAAACCTGAATGTCAGCCTAAAGTGACTCACCTCTTCCAAAGGCCACACCTCCTAATCCATCCTAAACAACTCCACAAACTGAGGACTAAGTATTCAAATACATAAGATATTTTCATTGAACTAATCATAGTAGTTTTCAATCCTAATAGGTATTTGAATACTTACAGCTGTATTCTACCCTAGAATATTTTGGCTTTGTTATTCATACAGAAAATTAATTCTCCAAATGGCTTCCATATTTGTAATAAAAAGAAATCCATGTCAATTACAAGTAAATTGGATGATGGTTTCTTTTACAGAATGTTTGGCATAATTTCTAAAATATTGCATAAAAGTTGGTAAATTTTTCTTTATCATCACTCAAAAAAGAAAACTCAACAATAAAAAACTTTGAAGGTTGAACCAAATTCTAAATAAAAAGAAAGTGAAATATGTTGTTTTGTTGTTGTTGTTGTTATAGATAGTAGAGGCTTATCTCAAAGGGCACAGATGACAGAAAACAAAGTGAATAAATTGAAAGTGTAGAAAGATAATCATAGAAGTTTTTAGATAAAAAAAAATCTCAAAAATATCTCATCTTGAATATTTTTAGCAGAGTGGAATTAATGTCTACTTTATAGTTTTATCATAGAATTACATGTATGAGTTTGATAAACTTATTTTTTGTATATTTAAATGTGATTTGTTAAAGTTCCTTCCAAAAGACAGAGTTGACATTATTCAAATACCCACATGTCTTGATCCTATATGTAACTATAGGAAATTTATTATGATTATGATTCTTATTACTATTACTTTTATTTTTTTTGCAGTCCAGCCATTGCCTTGTTCCTGGTCCCTTTTCCCACAGTTCCTCATCGTATTCCTCCTCCCCCTGTCTCCAAGAGGATGTCACCCACCTCCAGCCAGGCCTCCAGATTTTTAACAGCATTATTTCCCAATGTCTGTGTAAGTGTGGGATTCATTTTGTCTGATTTTATAACCTTCTACAAACCATTATTCCAGTAATTAATACAATTACAGTCCCACAGGGTGGAACTCAAGGCATAAAGTAGAAAACTGTATTCCCTTCAGTCATAATGGGTGGAAAATGTGAAGAGTTTGTATGCCCTGGCCATGGAATGAGAAAGTTAGGCCGTTATTCTAAATATCTATGAGCATAACATTACACAAAATTATTGGAATAATTCTAAAAAATATTAGCCAGTTCTACATTAAGAAAATCATAAAGTGACAATGCTCCAGAGATTCTGATATATTTGATTTTCATGGAGAAATGATAATATTTTAAAATCACTCTATGCATTTTTATTGTGCAATCAGAATTAAGAATAATTTTTTCAAATGATATACTCTTTAATTCTGGATTAACTTGAGGCCGAGGTCAATAGAGGAAATCAATTATTTTCTTTGCTTGAATGAGTGGAACTGGAGACTGGATATCTGAGAGTCCTAGTGTAGAACAAATAAGTATTGCAAAATAACCAGCCAAACAAACAGACAAAGAAAAAAAAAAACAGTGAAATGACTCCTAATAATATTCTGCTATACTCATGAATCAGTTTTCCAGTTGTCATCAGAGAAGATTCCTCCAGAAGCAGATGGGAGAAGATTCAGAGACCCACAGCCAGATACTGTGCAGAGAGAAGGTCCAAATAAAAGGTTTCGATCAAGTCCCTCCCCTTGCGGATTAGGAAACCCCATGAAAGGAAAGAGATGAAAGATTGTATAAGTCACAGGAATGGAGGACACCAGGAGAACATGGCCCACTGAATCAACTAAACAGGGCTCACATGGGCTCACAGAGACTAAGGCAGCAAACACGGAGCAAGTCAAGGTCTCCACCAGGCACTCTTCTTACTTGTTATGGCTGTTAGCTTGGTATTTTTGTGGAATTCCTAACAGTGAGATCAAGTATATCTCTGATTATTTTGTCTGCCCTTGGGACTATATTCTTTGATTCGGTGCCATGTCCAGCCTCAGTAAGCAGGCTTTTGCCTTGTCTAATTGTATCTTTTATTGTTGTTGTTTTTCTGTTTTGCGGTTGTCTCTTTGGAAGTCTGCTCTTTTCTGAAGAGAAATAAAAGGGAGTAGATTCAGAAGAGAGGAGAGGTGGGGGAGGGAGCTTGAAGAAGTATGGTTGGGATGTATTATATGTGATAAGAATGAGAAAAGAATCTATTTTCAATGAAAAAAATTTTTTCAGTCTCCTTAGAACTATTCAGTAAAGATACCTACACCTAGGGTTGAATCTGCAGGCTTGTTACACACATTATTTTTTTCAAAATTTTGACAAGACTTGGCATGAAATTTTGTAAGATGTTCTTATTCATGTACAACTTTTTTCAGGTTGAGTGATTAATTACAGTGGCTGAGCTTTAATTATTTTACCTATCTATGTATATTTCTCATTCTGACAACTTGTCCAATGTCGCCAACTCTCCTTCACTTTACCTTCCACAGTCATAGTTATGAGGACTTCAAAGTACCTCTCACCTCCTTTCTGTCCTGTTCTTCCATCCTTCAGTCACTTGGTAACAGCCACTGCAGAAAAAAACAAGTGGTCAATTATTTTAACTTTAAGTGTCAAGTTTTTAATAAATTGGCTTTTAAATTGCAGAGTGTCTTTGTCATACTGAACTAACAGTGCTTTGAGAGACGGCAAGCACAAGACAGAGTGCTGTGGGATTCACAAAAATCTAAGAGGACCAGCATATCAATCACTCAGGGAAGAATAAGTATAGGTTTATAGATTCTAATATAATCATCTATTTTTTAATTTTTAAATGTTTTACAAAATCCTATTTCATTGCACATTAAGCAACAGTTGGATTTTTGCCTTGATGATCATGTAATATGTAGTTATATATCTAAAATAAACCGAGCTAAGTCCAGAATACTGGTTTTCCATGAAGCATCTGATATTTTCTGTTAGATGTCATTAATGATAGCAAAAGAAAAAAAAAAGTTACCATGCAACTGTACAGATATGCACAAAAATTAGATGAATTAATTTCCAATTAAAATGTGTAAATTGTATCTTTTATGTCAGAACCACACTTAAATTTATCAGCTTACTTGTATCATATACAACCGGCAATTAAACTTAAAATTGTGGTTTATTAAAAACGTAATTTTAAATTGGTGTGGAAATGTATTATTTATAATTATTGGTGGTGGTGGTGGTGGCTGTTTATATTTGTGTGCGTTTGTGAGTGTGTTTGTATAATTTTCTCATTGTGTATGTATTGCCATTGTGAGTATATAGATATCAGAGGACAGCTTTCAAGATTGGTTTTATCCTTCCATTGCACTGAGTTTTCATATTGACCTCAGGTCATATTTGTAGTTTTATATACAGATCACATCGAGTCCTCTTGTTTTAATAATGAGCACATGAGAGACTAGGATTTTGAAGCTGGTTTTCCTATTCCTCCAATTTTGGTCTTATTATCATCCTCTCTCTCTCTCTCTCTCTCTCTCTCTCTCTCTCTCTCTCTCTCTCTCTCTCTCTCCTTCTCTCATCAAGTTCTCAGTATCTGATCCTGTTGTCCAGGAACATATATAATGAAGTTGGCCTGGAACAAATAGAAAGGCATTGTCTCTGTATCCTGAGTAGTGGAGTTAGGGCTATTGGAACTTGCACTTTTGTAAAAGCTACTCCTTCACAACAGAAATGACTTCCCATGTATCTTGCCAGTTCTTGTCAGTTCTGGGAATTATACTCTATATATGTTGTCTGGAAGATAATAAATACTAGCTATATTTTAAATTTTGAATAAGAGTTTAAGTATTCAACAACCCAAAGTAGAAGAACATAGCAAGTAAATTCCTTATAAATGATGATAGATAGATAGATGATTGATAGATAGATAGATAGATAGATAGATAGATAGATAGATGATAGACAGTCAGACAGATAGACAGAAAAACACCATTGAATCAGTTGCCCAAAATATCTTGCCAAAATCTACCTCGGAAACCCCTTTAAGGCAGCCAGCTTCCAACTTCAGTTCTGGGCAAATTAGAGTATCCCCTCAGGTGAGATTTCCAATAAGAAAAGATAACAACATGAAGAGAACAAAAGCTAACATCCTCAAATTGGGTCCTTACAGCTGCCACATAAACTGATCCAAGAAGCACCTTTAAGGCAGCTAGATTGACTTCTCCATTGAGAATTCTAGGGAGAGGAGAGTGTCCTCTTATCAGGATTCCAAGTAGAAGAACGTCTGGGAACAGCTAGAAACAATATCAAATCAGGTATTCACAAGTTCTAGTCAAATCTGACTGGGGATTTTGAGGAATTCAGCTGAAGTTCTCAACTGAGTTTTCTCTCCGCGGCTTGTTTCTCATAGCTGAGCTTGTGCCTCCTCTTTCTCTCTGTATAAACCTTTGTATCATGAGA
Source organism: Mastomys natalensis (assembly GCA_021653895.1). NCBI lineage: Eukaryota > Metazoa > Chordata > Mammalia > Rodentia > Muridae > Mastomys > Mastomys natalensis. Next base: position 696,429 of record JAJTUV010000329.1, on the reverse strand, counting down.
TGAACAACAGTATCACTTCGAAATAATTTATCTTCTATCTATCTTCAAGGACACCATGTTTTACTCTTGAATTGGTTTACTATTTTCCACTTCCTGTCACAGGTTTTAGGGAAAAGCAGTTTGTCTTCCTGCCCAGTTTTAGAGAACAGAGATGAAGATTAACAGCAGGTCATTGAATAAGCACACTTGGGTCTGAAATGAAGAGAGAAAAGCCAGTTTTTCAAATAAGCAATGACAATGTGCCGAGGTATTATACATGATACTTAATCACATAGTGCTTGTGACTTATGGATTTGATAAACCTCTGTACTCTTCTTCATAGCTATTACACTAACTTACATTTCTCTCATCATGCCTAAGTGTCTATCCTTGGGTTCATTGTCATTAGTGCTATTGTTGATAGGCATTCTGATTAAACAGAGATGGGTTCCCAGTAGTGCCATATTTCTGACTGTCTTACAGACGTCTCGCATTTTATTGTAAATTGTTGTAAAGAGTAATAGTTAATAATTTATTTTTTTATTCTGAGGGTTATAAGTATCCCAATACCATTTAAGAAGTGTTTTTATTGATTGTGTTTCTCTACTATCTTCTTTGAAAATTACTTCTAAAAAATATTTGATATTGTAAATATTTTGTGTCCATGTTTAGAAATGTACTTGTAAGGTGATGTCCTCAGAGGTCAGAAAAGGTATACAATTCCCAGTAACTAGAATTACAGGTGATTGTGAGTGCTGGGGACTGAACTGGAGTCCTTTGCAAGAGAAATACACACCCTTAACTGCTGAGCAATGTCTCTAGCCCCAGCTATTAGGGTTGTAAGTACTTAAGATGTGTAGTAAGAGAAAGACAATGAGATATCAATACATATATAAAATGTGTTGTATAAGAAGTACCTATTAATGTAAATTTAATAAAATACACCATGTATCTAAATACTGTTCATGCCAAAATTCATTCTTTGGAGGACATAACCTAATTTACTGAGGTTTTTTTTTTTTTTTTTTTTTTTTTTTTTTTTTTTCTGAATTTCTACACACATTGTCTATTTCCTACCCATTCCAAATTTGGTTAATGATTAATTGTACTGTGATTAATGATTAATGATTAAGGAGACTCAAGAGATCATGCGAGAATCCTCGGATTCTGTTCTACTTAATACCTACACACTTCATTCATCAAAAGTATAAAATATTAGTTTTTGATCTATGAATCTTGGAGAAGCATCAAACTTCTGTGAAAATCTTCAATTTCATCCTTAATTTAGAAACTTCCCATTTTATTTGAATCATACTGTATTTGTAATTCTTCCAAAACCACATTAGGCTCTGTTGAACTCTCTTGACTGACATTTGAGACTTAAATTACTTTCCTTATTGCCTTTTGTCTTCCATATTACGATGATACATGATGGTCTTCTCTTTACAGTGTTTTTTGCTTTGAAATAGAATGCAGGATTCTGTGCCCCAACCAGAACAGTTCTGATGCTTTTATTGGGTGGGGCAATTGTTAACTGTTCTATTTTGAAGTCACAGAAAGTGCTGAGAAGAGCAAAGACTTCACAGCATTTTATTTCAATATGAAGAAGTGGAAGACACATTGAAGACAGAAACTGAGAGTAAAACTTTAAGTTAAGAGAGGTGTTTCCACTTCTGTCAGTACACTGAAATTATAGCACTTTAAAAGCCCTCCTTCATGGGCCATGGCTATACATTACCACACAAACTCTACCTGAGTCTCTGAGTAACTCTTCCTGTCAAGCAATATATCCTGTCTTTATCATTATATTGACTTACTCCTTTCAAATGTCTCAGATATTGAATTCCAATTTCCTGCTTAATGATACATTTCTCATGAAAATGTGCAAACAGCTACAAAAGGGTTTGGAAGAATTCATTACAGTCCATTATTGAATTTGCAGTGTGGATACAAGCACTTTTGGCTGTGATGGAAAGATCTATTGAGAAAGTTTATGCCAGAGACCCTATATTGAAAGTTTATAAATACATTTTCATTGCTACATAGCAAGTTATGACATGAGAGTTTTTCAGTGCCTATATGATGGACAATTTTTTCTATGGTATCATGCATACATGAGCTGCTTTTGATAGAATGCAAAACGTTCAAATCGGAAAATCATGACTGAGAAAGAAGAGTGCATGTCTGCATGTTTTACTTATATTTTTTTTCAAAGTTCAAAATAAGCCCTGTCAGAAAATTCACATTAATCGTTGCATGCATTTATGCTGAATTCAGTTATGAGTGATGTAAAAGAGGGGACTGGACTTTGACAGAAGGTTTTGCATTTATCCCCTTTTGCTAAAGAAAAGTAATGAAGCACGAAATAGTCACAAATAATAAGCATCGGATACACAACAATCTCTCCTATCCTTTAAATGAGAGATGGTAGCAGAAAAAATAATAGCCTTTCACTCACCTATGAATGCATGCAAAGCAGTCTCCATTGTTTTTCATTCTTATGACCTTCAAATGTCAAACATTCCTCTATAATTTCAGATAATGAAATATAATTTGAGTGTTGAATTATAACTTCATGCTAATTCAGGCTCAATGCCCATAAATGATTTATTCATTCTTGAATTCAGTATTATCTGTCCATATGATTTTTTTAATGAAGGCCACTTAGTTAATTAGCACTCTTAATTTGTGGACAAATCTTTGTGACAAGTTTTTGGCTCTTATAGGAAATTTAGCCTTAAAGAAATAAAACCCTTCCAGGACAAAAAATAATGCATATCAAAAATTATTCTCATGACCTCAAATTTGGATCAAGATAAAATTAAACTTAATTTTACTTTTTCTTAAATCCACTCTTTTGAAGTTCTTCAGAAGCACTTCATTGAATAAATGAAATTTGATCCTCATGCAGAACAGAAACGACTAACACTTGAGTTGAAAGATTCACTGGATTGGGATGCTGTCCTGGGCACATTCTGAATTTCAAGAGTTATTAGTCTTTCCCCAGTAAATTTTAGTCACAGCCCCAACATTAAGTGGCAAGGAAAGACATGTCCTTATAATGACAAATGATCGCTTGTTCAGATAAAATCACATACGATGAGAGGCACCAATATAAAGGGATTCAGAGACCAAAGAAAAAAAGCCTTATGCACTATTGCTCTGTGAAAAGCTGGGTTGAAACAAGCTGAGATGTACCTTAAGCCTGAAGTGAAACATGAAATGGAAAATGAGGGACAAACACACACAGCCTGAAAAACTAAAACAAGCATACAACTGGAAACTCCTGAACAAATATAATAATAAAGAATTGTTTCAAGGGAACTAAAGAAATAGCTCCAAATATTAGAATTAATTCATATATTCCATTAGTGCCAGCCTCACTGGGCAGTGTCCATGCAGCATCTGCAGGCAACAGCATATGAGTGCTTCACTGTTGGGACTCTACTATGGCCAGGCTCACACAGAACCCTTGGATTCTACCATAGCAAGGCCCGTGGAAATCCCTTCCAACTTAGCAAGGACCTGTGGTGAATTTGGTGACCTTTATGCTTACTGCCTAGATTGTGTGTGCTGTAAGCCCTCCTTGCTTTTTCTATGTTCCATATACTCAACAATGTTGTGTTTTGGTTACTGGCAAGACTGAGATCATGCAACCTCAACGTCCTGTGAATGATTCAATGTTTTTCTCAATACTTCTTCAAGTGGTAAAACCCTCCTCCCCTCTCCCCTCTCTGCTTCTATCGATCCTCCAAAGGTGACCATTAATCCTGAGTCTTTTCGGACATGTAATCCTGTCCCTAGAGAAATAGCTACAGTCACAGTGAGTAACCCTGTGTCAGTTGTGGATTGCAGTGCGTTCTGCTTACATAACTGTTCTGAGCAAGATATTTCTGATCAACACAGACTGAATAGGAACCCTACCTGATCAACAGAGGCGTTGAAAATAAAGAAGCTATGTCTGATGAATGGAGATCGAAAAATTGTCCTTGGAAAGATGGCATCAGGAATTGATAGGTGCATATCAGCAAAGGTTGCCTGATACAATGAGAACATCTGTGTTTGCAATTACAAAACATATGATGACAGATAGGTGCTGTTTGATGCCTGGACTTATACCCACAAATGGTTAATCTGTCTCTCAACCTTGCAAACCTTTGTAACCACATTTGCTACTGTGTATGAACTCATGTCTGCAAGACATGCCTGACTAAACATAAAGTTAGGGGGTGATTGACCTGTCAGGAGTAGGGAAAAAGGAAAGGAAAGTAACAGGGGTTTTGGCAGTATCAGGTTTTTTATGATGCTGACGTTACAACTGCTTTTAATAAAATAACCAATGGTGTCACTGCCCAGATGAACATAATTGTGATTGTACAAATAAGGATGGCTAGAGCTATTCTGGGCCATTTGCTTGAAAGTCAACAGGTGGTCACTGTCTTCACTTTAACCAACACTACACAGTTCTTAGGTTACAGAACCTTCCCACGCTGCTTGCTGGGACTCACTGTCAGTTCTTCAGAGAATAGTGGTAGCGATGTTTCAGAATGAAGAGACGAATAAGTATGGCCAAGGAATTATAAATGGGAAATGAATTAAGGTATACGTACTAAAATTAAGAACAGCACTAAGATGACAAATAGCATACAGCCACAACAAAAACAAGAAATTGGTTGACATTAAAGCACACCTTTAACTATTAGTCATCTCAAGTCCTCAATCAAAAAACACAGGCTAGTTCAATGAACTTGAAAGTAAATTAATTCAAGAGAGATAGAGCTAATTCCATTCTAATCAAGGGAACAATTAACCAGAAAATACTACAATCCTAAAACGTATAAAAGCAAACTCTGGAGCATGGGATTTCACTAAAATTCAGCTATTGGACTTAAGGGAACAGATTAACTCCAAATTAGTAATTTTGGTTGATTCAATACTCAGCTTTTTCCAATAAGCATGTTTGCTAGGAAAAGCAAACAGAGAATCATCAAAATAAGATAGCATCATACATAAAATGGTTGTAACAGATATCTAGAGACTATTCCACCTATACAACCTTTTTCAAGGACGCACAGGCCATTCACAATATTGTCTGCTTACACTCTTAGGCCATTTTCTTTGATATCTGGCTTCAAACACACCATTTTCTTATTCATTTTAAAGTATAAACATTATTTTATGTGAATGCCTTACGTTCGAGGTTCAAAAAATATGTTGAAATAATTCTAAAATGGAGAAAGTCTTTTCAGTGCTCACCTTCTCCTTTTCTCAATCATTGAATCACTAGTAAGCCAAAAGATGGACTCTTACATGCACTTGTGAGCTATTCGTAATCTTCTTGATTAGAAATGTTCCTTCTAACAAGAAACTTCCCTGTTGCTTTCATGTTTCATCTTTTTCCTTTGTGTAATCGACCCTTCTAAATACCTTCTTAATTGCCACAGATTTGGATGACTCCAAATCCCTTATCATAGATTCGCTGAAATTATGTGCTAATAAAATAAATTCATAAATAAACATAGTACTCAGATACATATCTAAAATGCTCAGGTAGACAGGCTGCAGCAAAATATAGACATCTATGATATAGGCTTCAGATATGATTTGATGACATTCCTAGCCTGTAGCTTTGAGGAAGATACTTGTGTGTAAATAAATCTTAAAAGATTTCACTAACTAGTTACATGGATGCTAGGTCACATACTAAGGTGATTTGAGAATGGCTATCATGAGGACAGCCATCTCCCAAGATAAATTAAATTAGTCTGGACATGTAGCATTCCAACCTCTTCAGAATCATTGAACTTCTAATCAGCTATTAGCCTTGCAAAAGGTTCAATGAAAGCTGTTTTTTTCCATGAACTATTTTACACCTCTCTCCCACCTAAACAGTCACAAATATATATCAATAAATGTATATGTAAGTTTATAACCATTGTAGCTATGACAATTTGTCTATTTATAAAAGCCTCACACTTAGAAAGCATGCTGTTTTAAATATAAAGCATAGGTAAAAGTATTTTCAAAGAATCATTTATTGTTACAAATCCAATGATACATCTTTAGAGCACACTTAATTACCCATAGTTCTTCCATCCGTTATTTTATAATATGTATGGTATTGCTTTCTAAGTGACAATCATGTTCATCATCAATATTTCAGATGCCATATTGTTTTTTCTTTGGATTTTGAGATTGCAAGAAAACAATTCTGAATTCAAGATGAGTAAGCGCGTTGCCAATGCTGGATCAATCTCCTGCTCTGATGGGAAGTTTGATGTCAATGCATTGATAGTAGCTTTGCAGTGGAGAATAACTTCTTCTTTTCCTTCTTTCAATTTGTATAACACTTCAGAAAACCTGAAGCCACGATTCATAGCTTTTATAAACTGTTTGAGCAGAAATATGTGTCAGTCTGAAGACTCAAAAATACCATTGGTTTACCCAATCCTTTTCCTATCTAGCTTCATTGTCAGAGCTTTTATTTCTTATTGAAAATATTAAAAGGAAGTGTTGTGTGATTATGAATACATGTTAATATATTTATGATCATATGCACTTACTGCCAAAGCTCATATTTGTTGTGGTAAAACAGAATATTTGGTAAAAGTTATAATATGAATATTTATATATATGAGTAATGGGACTTCAGAAAATTGAAAAGGCACATTGCTAAATTTGAAAAATATTCATTTAACTTCCATATGAAACATCAAAATTCAAAGCTTTTAATAAGATACAGTATTTTCTGGTTACAAAAGTGAAAACAATAATCATGGGAAATACGACAACCCATCACATGAACAAATTATCAATAGAAAATTTCTCAGACTCTTTTAGTATAAGAATGTTAAAGTCTGAAAATTTAATATGAGAGCTCTTTGTAACTTTGAGCTCATTTCAATTAATTTTCAGTATTTGCTTATATTTAGGTTCTCCTCTTCTAATATTTACCATGCCATACTTTTAAATATATTGTAACAAATATTTCAACATGAGAAAAATAACCCTCCCATAAGTCATTAAATTTGTAAAACATTTTCACACTAATACAAATTCTTGTATGTCACCTAATAAAACATTCAAATGAGGTTAAATAATCCCAGTTCCCACATACTTGTATTCTGTTGTATTTAGTCAGTAGTAAGATACATCTGAAAATGACGTACACGCATCATGAAAGATAAGACTTCCTGATGCAACAGCTCCAGAGATTACCATTTGGTCAAGAACAATTAAAACATATCAAGTTTGACATAGACAGAAAAGAAAAGAATATGACAAAAATATTGGCCTTCTTTTCAATTGGAAGAATTGTGAACAGATCCTTATTAGATTGGAGCCTCATTAATAACTGATGAGATTGAGTGAATTGGAATTGTATTGCACAGACACTGAGCACACAAAGGAACCAGCGATTGCTGGGCATGATTTCCCACACCTTTAGTTCTAGGACTTGGGGCGGGTGTGGGGAAAGGCAGGTGGGACTTCTCCATAGCAGGCAAATTCATCACATCTCCATCCTGTAAATTCTTATATTATGTTTATCTGGTCCACTTTAGGTTACCTTATTTCAGAAGGTTCTGTCAACTTAAACCAACAATTTATTGTAATTAAATTTATAATTATCTAAGAAGATCATGATATATTGTTCATGTAGTTCATGGTATTGACTATAAGATTTCTCTAAGAAACTTTTAAAGTATATTTTAAATGCATTCCTGATTGTAAAATTATTATGACACAATAGCATCACTGTGACAGTGAAGAAAGGAAAACTAATTAGGTTATAAAAAATAAAACTTAATTATGATCCTAATGCAGAAACTATATTTCAACACTCTTAGAATCACGGTTTTAATTTAGTACAAAACTTAACATTTTCTTTCCTATAATTTAAGATCACATTGTAGAGTGCTTATAACCTCATACTAAATGAAGCGTCTAGGGAATTCTTAGCTTCTTCAAAATAACACACTTATCAGTTACTTTAAGATCACAGTTTGCATATCTGAAAATGCTTGTGAAGTCAGTTGCTACATATTCTAAATCCCATGTATGTTATGGGTTGTCTGTTTAATAAATATGAGAGAGAGATGTTGTTGTCATTATTATTGTTGTTGTTGCTTTGTTTTGTTTTTTAACAGAAGAACCAAAATGAAAAGTAAAGGTTGATATCAATACTCTGGAAAACGGTATTTTTCAACAAATGTATATTAGTTTACTTAAATTTACATATTTCATGCTCTTGCTCTGATAGACTTTTTTTCAAGACCATATTCAGCATAGAACTTTCTGATCTTAATTTCAGTTCCAGCTTATTTAATTTTGCTCCGAATCTTTTTCTTCATAAGAAAAAAAAATGTATCCCTGGACAATACTTTGATCAATTATTACCTCTGTTGGTGTTTTTTCTTTTAAAGTATCAGATAAAGTAAAATTCTGCTGAATAACTAGCAAGAGTCACACACTTGCTGTCTATCTGCTGGATCCAGGGTAGGTGGTCCCTTCTATCTCCTTAGCATTTAGCCATACAACCTCCTTCTTCTCTTCACATTTTTGTTGTGTATAGCTATAGGCCCCACATATATACTTCAACTTGTTTTGGTATCCATATTCTTTGTTTATCCTAGAAGCTAATATTTTGTTAAATCTGAGTTTTCTTGATAAGTGGTAGACTCATGCGGATTTAGTTTCGTTGTTCATCTCCTTAAGTTATATAAGTTGTATTTATGTGCCCATTTTAACATACTATAAATACAAATCTTTTGTACACTTTGTAGTTGGTAAACATATTCCAAATTACATCTTGCTTTGTCATGTTCATTCACAATGAAGTTTTAAATTTTAACGTTTTACTTATTTTTTCTGATTTATATCCAGTTGAAACTTTACTTAGACCAACGTTTTAAATTTCAGTGCTTCACTTACATTTGTTTGATTTATATCCAACTGAAAATTCACACAAACCAAAGTCAAAAAGACTTATAACCCCTCCTAAAACGTTGACAGCTTTGTGCTACATGGAAGTTTATTTGTTTTAATAATTTCATTATTTACATGAGTTAGAAATGGGGCAAATATTTTTTTTTAATTTAGCCGGGTCATGCTGTTGTCACATTATTTCTATAATATAATTTTCATTGTAGGTTATTACAACAAATTAAGACACACTCATGGTTTAAACAACAAAAATGGATACCTTCTCGTTTTAGAGTCTGGGGTCTGAAATCAGAGTGTTCTTGAGGCCGAGTCTTTATTTTAAAGTACGAATGGAAGCTGTTCTCTGCCTCATTGGTTCTGATATCTGAAAGCAATGTATTCATACAGATCCTTTTTTTTTTTTTTTTTTTTTTGTATCAACTGGATACATTATTGACAATAGCCAACTGGTAAATGGATAATGAAAATATGATACATGAAGGAATTTTATTCAGCTATAAAAATGAGATTTGCAGGGAAATAGATGGGATTGGAAATAATAATTCTTAATGAAGTAACCCAGAACAAGAAAGATAATTCTACAAGTTATTTCTCAGTTATGGTTTCTGAATATAAATGTTGGATACATGATTTTTAATAGGCATTTCTATCAAAACCAAGATATGAGTAAGAGAAAGGGATCATAGATGGTGGAAAGACAATATTAAGGACATGATTGCATGGAAGAGGATGAAATACAAGAGATCATGATGAAATATCTACTGAAAATGCCATACAGAAATCTACTACTATAAAAGACTCCTAACACACACACACACACACACACACAGAGGCAAGCACGCACACATGGACACATCCAAGCAGAGAGAGAAAGAGACAGAGACACAAAGAGAGACAAAGAGAGACAGAGACACAGACAGACAGACAGGCACACAAACAAAGAGGCAAAGAGACAAAGAGAGAGTGTAAAAACAATTTCCCTATGATAGAGGATAATTCCACTCTCAGTTAATACAGACTACAAAGTAAAAAAGCCTTGTGCCAAGTATAGGATATTCAATGAGTTCTTGGCCAACCCGCCCACAAAACATTCAACCAAAAACTAGCCCTATCTAAAAGAAAGGCAGGGGCAGCTGATGATGCAGAGACTGAATGAACGACGAACCAATACCAGCCCAACTTGAAACCAATCTCTGACCTTATTAATGATACTCTGTTATGCTTGCAGATAGGAGTCTAACATGGCTGTCCTCTGAGAGGCTCCACCCAGCAGCTGACTCAGAGGGATGCAGATACCCAGAGCCAAATAGTGGATGGAGCTTGGGGACTCTTATGGAAAAGTAGAGTGAAGGAAGGACTGTGAGCCCTGAAGGAGACAGAAACTCAACAGGATGCCCAAGATTCAAGTAACCTGGAACCTTGGGGTTTCTCAGAGATTGAACCACTAAGCAATGAGCATACAGGGAGCTGGGCCTAGACCTCCCTACACACACCTAGCAGATGTGCAGCTTGATCCTTATGTGACTTCAGAACAACTGGAGCTGGATCCCCAAATCTATTGCCTGTCTGTGGGATATAGTCTTCTAGATGGGATGCCTTGCCTGGCCTCAGGGAAGAGGATGTCCCTAGCCCTGCAGAAATTTGATATTCTAGGGTTGGAAGATACCAGGAGGGCAGAACACCTGCTCAAAGGAGAAGGGGATGGGGAAAGGAAGAAGTGTTGGAGGGAGTGATAGGGGACGTTATGCAAGATGTAAATTGAATAACTAAAAAAAAAAGTTAAAAAAAATAGTAACAGTTAAAATGATGCTTTAAACTCATAGTAGTACTTTGCTGAGTTATCATGTGAGATACATGATTTTGCAGAAAATTAGAACAAATACAGAGATCCACAGCCAGATATGATGTAGAGAGTTCGAGTCCTTATAACACTCACTCCTAAACAGGATGTCCAGGTTACCTCCCGGTGGATGATATTTTCTAATTTTATCCATATGCCTGCAAAATTCATGATGGGCTGATATTGGATTGTAAAGTGAATAAGTAAATTAATAAAAACAATGAGAACAGCAAAACAGGATGTCTGCATCAAGTTCCTTTTCTCTATATTCAGGTAGTCTTGCACAGGAGGAGACATAAAGAGTGTAAGAGATAGAAGGGATTGGAGAACACAAACAAAGCATGGTCATCTATATCAGCATGATAAAAGCTGATCTAAACTCACTGACTCTGAGGCAGCATGTAAAACACTGGCTGAGATCCCTACCATGTCTTCTGAATATATATTATGTTTTCTGGTTTAGTGGTTTTTAGGGATTCCTGTCTGTATGAACGGGTAGGTTCTTCTGCTTTCACTTGCCTCATCTTCTGTTTGTTTGTTGTTTGTTGGTTTGTTTTATATAATACTGATGTGATAGCTTTTCTTCTTTCTGTTATGTTTTCTTGCATTTTATTATTATCCTTTAGAAGTCTGTCTGCTTTCTAATGTGAGGTATAAATAGAGTGGATCTGGATGGGAGATGAGGTGGGGAGGAACTAGAGAGAGCAGAGAGAGGTAAAACATTAATCAAGGTCTATTAAAGAAATATATTTATTTTAAATAAAAGGAGAAAGAAAGAAAACTTTTCCAAGAAATACAGACATTTGTTGTATTATATCATAGTCATATAAGGTAGGTTTAATTTTAAAGAGAAGAGGTTTCTATTATTCTAAAAATATGAATGTGGAGAAATGAGAAGAAGCCTCCTCTAGGCTTTTGAGTTAGAAAAGTTACTGCAGAAAAATTATTCCACTTCTCAAAAGTTTTCATAAGAAGCAGATACCTTTGGGAATACCAAATTTTCTGTCCTAAAAGAAGAATGAACAGAAAATGGTTTAAGGCAAAAAGAATTTTGCTGCATATTAAAGACTGGTTCCAAAATAAAAAGTGGAACATCTTTGGGAACTAGAGAGATTTAGTTAAGGGATCAAATTAATAGATGTAAATTGATATAAGACTGAGATAGAAGGACAGAATTTTCATATTCCAAAAATGATGTTGCCCATTTGTTTGTGCCCTCACTACCTTGTGTACCAGAATACTTCAACCATAGGCCTGAATTAAACATTTATTGTAAATCCCTGAAAGTAAAAAAGTCATAAAGATATGCAAAAGTGTCAAAAGGTGAGGATATTCCAGACAGAAACATGCCAAATTGGACTATGAGAAATAGCATGTTGTAAAAATCAGAAATCTGCACTGCTACTGGTTGGAGAAGGGTCAAGATTAGAAATTATTGTTTTAAATTCAGAGATCAGTGAACGCTGCACACACAATGAAGCATAATGTCTCACCAGTGGCTTCACGTTTTATGAAACCTGAATCATGTACAGGAATGTGCTGTAAGACTTAGCTTAGAGAATACAAACTACAAAGTAGTGAACATAAATCTCTGTAAAATATGGTTTCATGAGGAATTTCACATTGTAGTTTAATTTTAATTAATGAATACTTAGGTAGTAATATAACATTTTTTAAGAATTATGTCCTGAAGTAGTTACCCAAGAGGTCAGCACTGAAGTCATTCATATATATATATATATATATATATATATATATATATATATATATACCATTTCACAGCCTGAACAGGTAGGAGCATCATATTTTGGAATGTGCATATATACATACATATACACATCTGTGCATATATGTCTATATGTGCATCTGTGCACACATATATATTTATATTAGTAAAATTAAATCAAAATGGTCCAGAAGGCATAAATTTTAGAGGGAACAAAGGTAAATTGGAAACATGAGAAGGATTGTAGGGATGAAACACAAAGGGGAAAATAATCTAATTTTAATATAATGTCCAGATTTTTAAAAATGTGAAATGTGATCTTTAAATATTCTTAGTTATAATTTTTGAGATTGTTTTAAATAATATTTATTTTCAATAGCATGTACACACAGGCATGCAAGTGTCCATGAGGACATACACATGCCATAGTCAGAGGGCAACCGTTGACAGTCATTTCTCTCCTTCCGTTCTATATGTTCCAGGAACTGCACTCTAAGTGTCAGGTCTGCCAGCATATATCTTTATTTGCTGATTTCTCTTGCTGGTCCCAGAGTCTCTTAATAATGAGCAATTCTGTGATATTGTTTCCATAATTTAATCTTTCTAGTAGTAATTCATTGCTTAATTAAGATAGTTAGTGGTGATTGAAAATTTATGTAAGAATAATTAAATATTATTTATGGTAATATTATTGGCATTTCTACTCTTTGAGATTTTAATAAATTTAGTTTCACATCCAACAAAGAAAATGATGTACAAAGTATTTATATTAATATATACTACAACATATTTTATTTGCACTTTTCAGAACAACCTCAAGTCCGTTTTTTAATTTTTTTATTCTTTGTTGTTTTTCAGTCCAGTCTTTATTCCTCTCCCAATCTGCCCTCTGGCTGTTCCTCTTCCCATGACTTCTCCTCCCATCTTCAAGAGGATGCCCTCCCCCACCATCCCACCAGACACTCCCACTCCCTGGGGCCTCCAGTCTCTCGAGGGTTAGAACATCTTCTCTCACTGAGGCCAGACCAGGCAGTCCTCTACTGTATACACGTCGGGGGCTTCATATCAGCTCGTATACACTTCCTATTTGGTGACTCAGTGTCTGAGAGATTCTGTGAGTCCAGGTTCGTTGAGACTGCTGGTCTTCCTATGGGGTCGCCCTCCTCCTCAGCTTCTTCCAGTTTTTTCCAAATTCAGTCACAGGAGTCCTTGGCTTCTGTTCATTGGTTGGGTGTAAGTATCTGCATCTGACTCTTTCAGCTGCTTGCTGGTCCTCTCAGAGGGCAGTCATGCTAAGCTCTTGTCTATAAGCATGCCATCGCATCAGTAATAGTGTTTGGAGCCTCTCCTTGACCTGGATCCCAATTTGGGCCTGTCACTGTATTTCATTTTCCTCAGGCTCTTCTCCATTTTTGTCTCTGCAATTCTTTCAGACAAGAACAATTCTGGATCAGATCTTTTGACTGTGAGATGGCAACCCTATTCCTCACTTGATGTTCTGTCTTTTTACTGGAGGTGAACCCTACAAGTTTCCTTTTCCCACTATCGAGCACTTCATCTAAGTTCCTTCCCATTGAGTCCTGAGAGTCTCTCACCTCCCAGGACTCTGTACATTCTGGAGGGTTCTCCCAACCTCTTACGTCCTGAGGTTGCCTGTTTCCATTCTTTCTGCTGGCCCTCAGGGCTTCAGTCCTGTTGTAACTGGACTGTATTGAATGTTTGTCCTTAATTTTCACTTCATGCTATTTAAGATGAGATTTTCATATATGACATAGAATATCTATCCTTTCTCTTCTATAATACACAGTGATGGTATCATAATTGCATATTTATTATCAGCTTCACTAAATGATGAATTAATAGATAGCTATAAAACCCTATAACCACACTAGAGCTAATTCATTTCAGCAAGTTTCTAAAACTTCTTAGTCTTAATAATGTTTAAATAAATGGAGTTTTAAAGAGAACATAAAACTTCATTAAAAAAAATAAAAAAAATTGATTAAAACCCCCAAAGAGTAGTATTTTTAATATTCTGAATACAATAACATTAATCAGAACATTCTATTGTATTTTAAATATTTCTTCAGTATTTAATAACTTTCCTTTAAAAATAACCAATTTCAGGTGATTTTACTGATCAGTACTGGTAAACGGTTATGTCACAAAGGATACCAGTCACCATTCTCAAAGCCAGTGATAATCTACCATTCAAATGAAATAAACATTTTCACGAGAAATTTTCCATAGACATGGATGCAAAATCTTTCAATCTTTTATAAAACTAAACCTATAAATTAGGATAAAGGCCCGTACACAGAAAATAATTGACATTTATTCTAGCAGTGTGAAGCTCCTTTAAATCAAACGTCATGGAATGTTTCATATCAGTAGGCTGAAAGTAAACTCATAGCATCATGTCAATAGTAAGAGAAAGATATTTGATAAGAACTAACATATCATAATAAGAATCGTAGGTTATTTATTATGTCTAGGATTAGAGGAGAACTTCTACAATTTGACAAAGAATATCTTGAGCCTAATACATATTAACATGATCAGAATGAAAAGTAAGAGGCAGAAATGTAATGTGTTCCCTTTAAAATGACAGAGATCTATCTCTAGTAATTTCTTTTTAACATTAAACTGAGAAGTATAGTGAACCCACTGAGGAAGTAAAAGAAAAAATAAAAAGAAAAGGAACTTCAGAAGAAACAAAGATGTCTTTACATCATATCTCATGTTTGTTTATATAGAAAACCTCAACAGAACAAAGGCTTTCTTTAAATATACAACACAGGAGTAATGTTAAAAATAGAGTGGACAGATCAAAGAACAGAACAGAGAGCATATAATGTAGATATGCGTGTGTATGTGTATGTGAATACCTGTATAAAACTTGCATATTCATAGTTACTTCATGCATCATTTTAAAATACTATTTAAAATTATTAAAAATTGAGCTGAAGAATTGGCTCAGCAGTTAAACGCACTGCTGCTCTTCCAGAGGTTCTGAGTTCAAGTGCCAGCAAACACTTGGTGGCTCACAACTATCTGTAATGGGATGCAATGTCCTCTTCTAGTGGGTCTGAAGGAAGCAACAGTGTACTCACATACATAAAATAAATAAATCTTTAAAAATTATTAAAAATTAAAAATAAAATCATAGCAAAATTAAATCTTTTCCAGTTTCACTTTTCTTCCTCTAAATCCACCTAGGAAGCTGAATGCCTTGTTCTTTTTCAAATATATGGCTTCTTTTCCTTTAATTGTTGTTATATATATATGTGAATATGTGTGCATATATAAATGACATGATCAATGCATTTTTGACAAACAAGGAAATCAACATAGCTATCTTTATCATGCTACAACAATTTACACTCTTTAAGCACCATAAGATGATCTTAAGTACTTTAGTGATTATTTTTAAAAAATTATCTATTTAATATGAAAAGAAGCATTTCATTAGAACACGAATCATGTAGCTATTCATGGGCTTTTCATTTACTTTTATAATCCTCAACACTGCTGAGACATATATCAGAGAAAAAATTATCATTGCTTATAATTGGGTGCTTAATATACTGACTCATAAGAAGTTTCTGGCATCTAGGGTGTCAATGAGTCAATTATATTTCTAATCTCTGTAACTGCTCGAGAAATACTGCTGCTCAAAAATCATTACTCTTGATTAATGAAATAGCATAATGATAACAGGAAGAGACTATATATTTCTCTTTTATTTTCTTACCATGTGCACATTTTCCAATTTACAGATAGTCTATTCAGCTGGGTATTTGGGACATGCAGGCCACAGTTTTATAGCTGCTCCAACAGAGCAATCTTCCCAGTATCTATATATTTTCCACAGCCAGGCAAGAAAGAGAGCAATTTACAGCTGGCAGCCCTTCTCAGCCCTCTTTCCTTCCTGCCTTGTATTACAATGGCATGATGGATCTTCATGGAATGTATGGCACCAAGAGTTTCAGATGACTACAGTGAGCTTTCTGAAATAAAATTATTATTATTTTTATTTCAAATTCTTTGCTTTATATAAATAGACATCGATCAAAGTAAACCTCAGAGAAATTACATGACTCTGGACCATATTGTTTCCATCGTCCCCAAGCTGATGGCTTTTGGCTAATATCGCACCATTCCACTCTCATTTGTATTGAAATGCTCTACTGCCGACTTTGTAACAGCAAATGAGGCTTGCAAAAACCTCCATCCAGAGAGTCATGTTCTTCTGTAAATGTGATAATTGCCCCCATTTGACTACTGATTCATTTGGCCTTCATATGGATAATTAAGAACCACAGACCTGTGGTAATGAACTAACCACATGGTATTCTGAACATTTGCAACATCCTGTTTAAAACACACCAATTAAATTAAACACATTGTGCAAAGGTTTGTTTAAATCAAAAGATGCTCATTTTTACTCATACTTGAAAGTGCATATTAGGTACTTTATTGTTCCACGGTGAAATATTATAATTGGTCACAGTATGACACAGAGTTAATCATGCCAGTGTCTCATATTTCACAGTAATGTACTTGGAGTTTTCTTCCTCTTGTTTATGTAGCAAAAGCAGAATTTCAGATAAACATGTTTATTTTGATGTATTGCAAACAAACTTATACTTTGAAACTCATGTTTGTTTTAGATGACTGCCTGAGGACAAAGGAAAGAAATATTTGTTCACAACAGAAAAAAATGATCAAACATTTCAACTGTGCAGGCAACATTACTCTTCAAAAGAGATTCTAGTTGATTAGTTGGTTAAATTGATTTTGATAATGTTTCGCTTTTCATTTACTTTAGAATAATTCATTATAAGCAGAATTGAATTATATTGATGTTTTAAATTTGCATGAAAAAATCTTTTCAGACTTCAACCTTTGAATGTATCCAAAAACTAATGCATGACATTCATCCTAAGAATTTGAATCTCAGTCATAAGAAGGTAAATGAAGTGCAGGATAGAGAATGTTGTTGATAAGCACTGTTCTAGTACTTGATATTTCACTAAATGAAAGCATTCCTTATTTCTGTCTATTTTTCTAGTATAGAGCGAAGCACAGTGCTTAGGGTTGCTAATTTCCACAAACAAGTCCATTGAGACATGGTGGGGGATTATCATTCAATTGGCAATCCTGGTCCCTGTGATTATTAAGGACATGGAAGATCCGTCAATTCTAGCCAACTCTGCAATTCAAGGATTCTAGGAAAGAGTATGTGAGCATACTTAAGGGAGAATAGAGAAATGAATGAGAATTTTAAAACATTTGGATTTATGGATTCTTTACCATGAAGTCTGTACTAGGCAGCTGTTACAGCTTTATTAAAAAATGTTGTCTGTTACCCAAAAATAAACAAAGAAATGTGATTGTTAATTACTACATTGTTATTATTCTACTGAATAAAAGACCCGGATTTTTGCCATTCTCCATAAGTTTTATCCAGTAAGGCAATCACAGAGTTTAATTAGGGTACGTCTGTGTTAGTATTCTGATCCTAGGAGAATACAGTTTCAAAAATATGATGCAGACAATCACTGGTTCATTGAAAATCATTAATGTAAAGGCTCCCGGCAAGTTTATGCTGGAGAAAAATCAGCCATAAACGTAATTTGCATATATATCTATATGTAGTCACATGCATATGTAATATGCATACACATATATATGTAAATACATGCATATGTAATGTATATATGTAAAAATTTGCATATGTAACATGCATTTGTATGTATATAGGTAAACAAGTACATTCATATATAATGTGTATATACATGTATAAGTGGATGTACATATATATACACAAGAGTATCAGTGAGAATTTATACAAAATATAACTCTAAATGAGTGAAGTTCTTCCTTTTCTCATCTTGATAACATGATTCCATACAAATTTTAATGAGAAATCTATCTCTAGATATCCCAGAAGAGGATGACTGTGTCTGCTAAGTCTTAGGAATTGAGGTGATGATAAGATTTGTGTGACATATTTACATATTTTTCTTGAGACTTAAGCTTAGCAATTATTCATTAGGACCCTTTACAGTCATATGTAAAAGGAAACAACAAACAATGAAAGAAAACCCATTCCAATACTAATGTCTTAGTATTGTTTAAAAACTAGCATTTTCTACAGTTCTTTTAAATTTTTGGCTGAAATATTAAACTAATAACCTTAAAAATGAGACATATCCCAACTCACAAGTCTTGTGATTTTTTTTTTTTTTAGATTTCCGTGTTAAATTTGAAAATTTTAAAAAGAATTTTTATAATTACTTCTTCTGCTAGAATACAAATACTTCCAATTCTATATTTCTTAATTCATACTTTTCCTCCTATTTTTTAATTGAAATTTAATGTAGAATTGAAATAGAGTTGCATTCCTTTCTACCCTTTAGTGCCTCCTAGGAAACCTCCTTATAAACTCTATGTATGCTTCTCACTTAAAAATTGATAGCTTCTTTTTTTTTTTTTTTTGATTATTATTTTTATTCAGGTGTGTGTGTGTGTGTGCGTTTGCACAAGCATGAATGCATACATGTGCCCAACTATGTAAAGCAACCTGTTGAGTTTTGTTTGTGTTTTTGTTTAATGTGTTTTGGGGCTTATCATTCCATATTTTTAATATAACTAAAATAAAATCATGCTTGCTCTGTCAGTTTTCTGGTTTGAGTTTCCGGTTTGTAATTTTGATAAAATAATTATTTGAGAAGATAGACCACTTTATAAGCACTATATAGGAATGCACATTAGAATCCATGTCTTATTCTTTGATAAAATTGTGACTGCCATTAAGTATTCCAGAATATTTTCTGAATTCAGTATCTACAAGATCTATTATACATACTAACTTTTAAGCTGCTTTGTGTTTTGCCATATTATTTTTATTAAATGATTACTAAAAATCCATGGTCCATGGCTAGTATTGCAATGCACTATTCAGTATTGTTCATCATTTGATTTTCATAAATTGATATGAGTGGTTCAGTTAATTTTTTTCTTATGAATGGGTAAAACTTTTTATTACTATTTTCTCTTTGAGATGATAATATATTTTCACCATTATTCCCTTTCCCTTTCCATTTCCTCCCACCAATTCCTCCCATACATCCACTCATTTTAATTTCACTGTCATCTTCTATTTCTGCATTCTTCGTTGCTTTAAGGATATCTACACACTCTCTTAAAACACATTCATTCTATTACAGAAAATCACAACCAATGAAAATACAGAGTTATGAAGCCCTGTCTCAATGTGTCCAGCTACAATACAAATCTCCCATCTATAGCTCAGAGGTTATTAATCAGAGATCAAACCCAGAACTTCACAGTTGCCATGCAACCTGTCTACAACCTGAGCGACACCACTATTCTAAAATATATTTTATGATGCTTTTTAAACAGTTTTCCTGAATACACAACTATGTTATGAAAAATCTTAACATGACAATCAATTTATATTGCATAGAAGTTGGGAAAATATTGTAGCATGAACATTGTTATAGTTTGAATCTAATATGTTCCTGCCATTTTCATGATTTTTATTCATTTGTTCCATTTTGAGATAAGGTCTCACGTGGCACATACTGGCATTAGCTTGCTGTGTAGCTAAGAGTGATTTTGAGCTTCTGGTTCTTTGCTACTACTTCATAAGTGCCTGGAAAGCATACTTGTGCCATACATTCAAATCAGTTTCATAGCTTGAACACTCATTCTCCAGTCTCTACTACAATTTTGAAGGTTCCAGACACTCCTACATGTGCAACCTGGCTAGTAGATTATGTGACTGGGAAAGGACCTGAAGTCTTTGCCCACTTCTGCTTTTCCCTACTGTGTATGCTGCACATCTGAGAACAAACCTGTTTCATATTCCCAGAGCCACTTACACAGTCTCTCGCAGATGTAGTTTGAAACCTATAATGGAGTCTGTACACTGAAACCAGGACCCAAAGAAAATAATAGGATAATTGTATGAAGCTTTATAAATGTGTGTGTGTGTGTGTATCGTTGTGTGTATATGTATGTGTTTGTGTGTGTCTGTGTGTTTGATAACAGTGTCCTTTGCCTTAGAGAAGCTTTTCCTTTATTAATTGTTGATCTTAATGTCTGAGCTATGAGTGTTCTATTCAAGAGGTTGTCTCGTTCGCCAATACATTCAAAGCCATTATCTACTCTCTCTCTCTTATATCAGATTTAATGTATATAGTTTTATTTGGAAGGCAGTGATCCACTTGGGCTTGAGTTTTGTACAGGGTGATAAATGTGGATCTATTTGTATTCTTTTAGATGAAGATATCCTGTTAGATCAGCACCAATTGTTGAAGACACTTTCATTTCTCCTCTTATCATTTTTCCATTGTACAATTTTGTCTTCTTTGTCAAAAATCAAGTATACATAGGTGCGTGTATTTATGTCTGGGTATTGGATTTGATTCCTCTTTTATGCCAATCCCATGGTTTTTTTTTTTGTTTGTTTTTTATTACTATTGTTCTGTAGTACAGCTTGAAATTGGAGATGGCGATAACTCCAGAAATTATCTCATTGTACAGGATTGTTTTAGCTATCCCAGATTTTTTTCATATGAAGTTGAGTATTCTTCATTCAAGGTCTATAGAGTATTGTGTTGAAATATTGATGAAAGTTGCCTTGAACCTATAGATTGCTTTTGGTAAGACAGCCATTTTTTACTATGTTAATTCTGCTGATCTATGTTTATGGTAGATCTTTCATTCTCTGATATCTTCTTCAATTTTTTTTCTCAAAGACATGAAATTCTTCTCATACAGGTCTTTCACTTGTTGGTCAGAGTTACACTAAGATATTTTATATTACTTGAGGCTATTGCAAAGGATGTTGTTTCCTAGTTTCTTTCTCAGCCTGTCTAATCTTTGAATACAAGGGCTACTGATTTTTTTTTTGTCACTTCCTAAAGGTCCTTATCTGCTGTACAAGTTTATAGGGACTATTTTTAAGTACTTTATTTGCTGTATTTACTTATCCATTATTACAAATATGCTATAATTTATTTTTAGATTTGAATAGAACATGAAGAGACAAGAGGGGTATATACTAAGTCAGAGATATAGATAGACACAGACACAGAAAGAATAAAGGAGAAAGAAGGGAAAGGACCAGGAAAGAAAGTAGAAAAAGAATGGGGACACAAGGAAAAAAATATTAGTGCCTTGTCTTCTGTTATTTTAAATTAAAACCTGGCAAGGATCTATGGACAGTAATCTTTGTATTAGCATTTACCTTATGTTTACTTTAAATGTATCTTTAAATGTAGAATTTTGTACAAATATTTCTTTGTGCAATTTTGTACAAAAATTACACTCAGTTTTGAATCTATATAAAACTCCCAATACGCCATGTACTTATGAATAGTTCCAGACGTTCGTGGAAGGGCATAGAGATTTCCTAAGAAAGAATCTAATCGTAAAATTCAGCAACACTAATTGCTAGTGTGGAATTATGTTTTTCTGAACTAGACAGATGTTGTGATAAAATCCCCAAATCCTTTGAGATGGTGGTTTAACAATATTCATCTTTGTCTAAAAAAGTAAGTTGAAATTGCTCTCAATGTCTGGGTTTCTTCTTGCTGTTATTGTGGCATCTCAGTGATATTAACTGAGGCTGTCTCTCAAATTGTACATTTTGAAGTACCTGTTCTCAGAAGGTAAACATACCTAGAGATGAAATTCTAACAAAAAGTGCAGCTTTTTGTGGTCTTAATGCAACATGACAGCTGTCTAACTAGAAAAAATTAGGAGAGTGACACTGGAAAGCAGGTCACAGCCATGGTATGGCAGAAGCACCAAGAAGCCAGCATCTTCACTGTCCTGGCAAATGTCCCAGAAGACCTGAATACCATTAGCTCCTATATGTTCAATATCCAACTCTGATAGTGTTTTAAAATGTTACTTACACTGTTCAGTATGCAGTGATTTGTTTACTATGCCCCAGGTAACCAAAACACTAATTCATGAACAGAATGTTGCTTTGGAGAACATTTTTCTTCTTGAGCCCATACATAATATGACACAGGATCAAGAATGTATGATGAATTGTCTTGGTTTGTGTTCAACCCTAAATGAATCATTTTCAAAATGTCTATGTATTAATATTGTTGACATTGTCCAACAACTTCAGAAGCACAAATACTGTGCCCAAGTTTCTACTGAGACACAAATAGAACCTGGCACATTCTGTTTCAGCAAGACTTCCAGTTAATTTGATGTACATGTCCATTTGGGGACTTTGTGTTTTAGTTCTATAAACTAATGTCCAGGTAGATGACATTCATGAGTGATGAAGCCCAGGTGAAAGGCAAAAGGAAAGCCTGCCATCATGGCAATCCAGAGCAGCCTGTATCTGCACTGTGATGAAGCTAGCCAAGCATATGTCCAGTGATGTGTTGGATGAAAAGAGTCACAGGAAATGAGGATATAATTTATTAGATGTTTGAATGATAGTGATCAAGTCTAACAATTATTGTCAGACTAAATTATATTTTATCTTGTGACCTTCAATTATTACTATTATTAAGAGAGTTGTATTTTAGGTGTGGTAAAGATTAAGGAAGAAAACTTTGAAGAATAGTTTCTCTAGCCCTCCATCATAGAAATTTTCCATGCTGAAAATAGAAAATAGAAATAGAAAATAGAGATTTGACTATACCTTATGCATGAAGTTCCTGACTTTTTATAGATTTGAACTACACATCATTCTTTGCTCAAGGGTTTTTATTATCCCACAGAAGTGCTTTTGGCTCTTTTACAAACAAGACAGGCATATCTTTAATAGCAAGTCTCAGGTCAACCATGCTCTGTTCTCAGAGCCCTTGCTCAAGTGAATGTCACTTCCACAGCCATCTGTGCATTGTGTATAGAGGTGAAAAGATGGAGATTTGCTGATGGGGACAGTTTCTTCTCTGTTGACCATCTGCCACAGGTGCTGTACATAATGTATGTCGCAGCCACTCTTCGGAGGAAAGGTTGAATTAACCAGCAGGGACTTACTGAACTGTTTGTCCCACTTTTAGACCAACATATTCTGTGGCTTAATGGAAACAAGATGTTAGAACACTGTTTGCTTTTCTGGGGTTATTCTTTTACATTAGGTCAAAATACATGCACACTGAGAGAAATAATCTCAGAAAGTTACTGAAAACATGTAGCAGAGCAAAAGTTATAGTTAAAAATAACAAGACAAAGGAGTTTTCTAGTTTCTTTCTTAATAAACACTAATGGGTGATAAAGACACTTGAAATAAAGGATGAAAATGACAGAATGTCAACTAATCTTATAGAAGTAATCATCTTTCTAAATATTTTCTATGCTCTATCACATTACATTAATAAACAAATATATAAATATTCACAAATTTGTTTTCTCATTTGAGGGTAAATGATTTTTTTAATTTTTGTAATTCATTTTTAAATTTTAATTTAAAATAGATTCTTCTCTAATGAAAAAATGTCTTGACCACAGTTTCCTCTCCCTTCATTCCTTTCAAGTACTTTCCTCCTCTCCTTTTCCCCATCCACTTCCTATCTTTTTTATTTCAAAAAAGATCAGGCCTCCAAGAGACAGCAACCAAGAACCACAAAACAATAATAAGGGAAGAGAAAAGCCTTTATTTTATGTCTGGACAGGTAACTCAATAAGATAAAAGGACACCTAAGGGCATGCAAAAGAGTCAGAGACACAGCTTCTCCCACTGATAGGAGTCCCACAAGAACACTAAACTAATAGCCAGAGCATATGCAGCCCCATGACGGACCTGTGCATGCCACGTCATACTCCAGGAGTCCATGTAATACTGCTCAGTTGATTCTGTGGACCATTTTCTCCTGGTGTCTTCCAAACCTTCTCACTCCTACAATCTATTCTCCAAATCTTCCATGGTAGTCCCGAGCTCTGAGAGAAAGGATCTGATGAAGATCTCCGATTAAGACCTACTCTCTGTAAAATGCCTGGCTGTGTGTCTCTGCATGTGCTTCCATCTGCTGCTGGAGGGAGTCTCCTGATATGTGTATACTATTATGAATCATTTATATATTCACACACACACACACACACACACACACACACACACACAGGTGTTTGTGTGCACACTCACACGCACACATGCATGCACATGCACACGTACACATTGTTTTGAATGTTGGTTCTACCCTAAGTCTCTGGGATACCCAGTTTCCACTTCCTGGACATGGACTCCCTCTCGAAGCATGAGCTTCAAGTTAAACCATGTGTTCGTTGACTACATGCTGTTCCACCACTGCACTAGCAATCTTGAAGCTCAGGCTATAGAATGACCAATTGTGGTTGCATTGGTTTCAGGTTTCTCTTTCTCTGACTTTAAGTAACTTCTTAAACCAAAGTGACAAGCTGGGATGAAGGTCCAATGCAGATCGGCTTCTTGTTTATGTTCAATGATTGTGGCTTGGTACCTCTGCTTAAGCCAAGTGTAAGTTTTCCAAAGGATCAGCTCCTCTGCCAGCATCACCCAGTTTGTTTCAGGATTTCAGAGGATTTCCCTAAGCCAATAACTCAACTAAATGTTAACCCAGCACCCACTGCACCTGAAGCCTTGCCTGGTTTACAAAAGGTGGCCACAGATTCCACTCCAATTACTAAAAAGTCCTCAGTAGCGTCACCATTATAGATTCCGGAAGTATTTAAGTACTAGTCTCCATACTGCTTGTCAAATGCTTTCACTAGGAACTGTTTGAACGCAGTCTTCCCTTCATCTGTCTCCCTACCATCCCTTCCAACCTGTTCGCACTTCCCAGTAGTCTGCCAAGTCTATTTTATTTTTCCTCTCCATAGAGACTGTTCCCTGCCCCATAGAGTCCCTCCTCTTTCTATTTTTGGACTATGAGTTTGTAGCTTGTATCATTCATAACCTCCTAATATACAATTATTAAGTGAATATATTTGTCTTTGGCATCGAGTTAGCTAACTCTGGTATGACTTTTAAGTTCCATTCCTTTCTTCTAATTTCATGATGTAATTTTTATTTTTTATTTTTTTGCCTGCTTGATCAATTTTTGTTATTGTCTTTATGAAAAAATTTTCATGAAAACTGATTTAGCTTTAGACAGCCCGTTCCTGAGTTGAGAAGCTTCCTTCTTTTGAGAAACCGCTTCTTTCTTCTGGCCAAGAGTATTTTTGGGAAGATTCCACTCTTCTTCTCACTTCTCTCTTGGCTTCCTTTCATAGACTGGGTTCTTTCGAATGCAGCTACTTATTACACATCTCCTCCATCATGTCTGGAGTTACGTTGCTTGTTAGTACTGTTGAGACTTGTCTTAACTTTCGCGTCTTCATCTTCCTCCATTAGGTAGCGCATGTAGTCTGCCACATTCTGACCCATGATGTGTTTCCGATGTACCTATGCATGGAACTCCTTGCTTTCAGAGTCATAACCAGGGAATCGTTTGGTACTATGAGGGACAGACAAGCCTCCATCCACAGCTCCCTTCAGGGCCCCCAAAACTTTATTGCCAGTTGTAGTTCGGGCAAGACCTGCATCCAAATAGCAAGTGAAGGCACCAGGCTGACCGTCAATGCTTTCCACATTGTATTCATTTCCATTCACCTCCACTTGGCCTTCATAGATCTTGTCCATGCCAAACCTATTCAGAAGCCTGTGAGCCAACAGCAGGCCAGTGCAATAGGCTGCAGCATAATTTGTCAGGCCAACTTTCACACCGTATTTTGGAAGTTCATGTGCATATGCTGCGCAGGCGATCATATCCCCTTCTATATGCATATGCAATCTGGCAGATGATATCTCTGTTTAGTTACACGAACTATCATCCTATATTTGGGTATGTTGTACTTATTCTTGTCCTGGATCACCAATCGTTTCCGTGCATAGTAGTCAGTTTTACCCTCTCATTGCCTTCTAAATCTCACTTGGTATCTTTTAAAGTAGGCCTTATTCTTGACAACTTTCACAAACCCCAGCCTGGGGAACAGAGACCCACAACCACTCCACGCAGACCTGCTGAGTCGGCCATGCTAGGAGGGGGAAGCATAATGTCAATTTTTTAACAGCTGAGTAATACTCTGTTGTCAACGTGTCATATTTTCTTCATCCATTACTTGGTTGAGGGATATCTAGGTTATTTCCTGTTTGTATCTATTATGAATAAAGCTGCTATTAACACAGTTAAGAAAGTGTCATTGTGGAAGGATGGAGCGGCCTTTGGGTATATGCCCAGGAGTGGTAGTCAGATACATCAATTCCCAATTATCTGAGAGAAAGCCATATTGATTTCCATTGTGGTCTTACAAGTTTACACTTGCACCATTAATGGAGGCGTGTACCCCTTATTTCTCATCCTCATCAACATGATCTCTCACTTAAGAAATTGCTTTAACTAGAAAAAAATATTTGAGACTCAAATTATATCCAATCTTAAGACTTTTCATTTTGTCTGTATGTGTATGTTTGTTTGTATATGTTCCGGTACAACATATGCATATGCATAGATGTGCTTCTGGGTATGCATATAAGGATTCACACAAATAACAGAGTAAAACACTGATAATCATACTTTGTAATTCTATCTTATTGTCTGGAGACATGGTATCTCATTGAACCTAAAGGTAGGCTGGTAGCATTTAAGCCCCAGTGATCCTATCATCTCTGCTTCCACATCAGGGCAGCTCCAGGTATTCATGCAACCACACCCAGGTTTTTAACATTGCTTCTGAGAGTCGGACTTCATGTCCTCCTTCTTAGGCAGCTATATCCTCACCCCTCAAATTGCATCGAGTCTTACGCTAATTAATGATGATGATGGTAATGATAGTGGTGATGGTGATATCCTCCACTATTAATTTATGCTCTTGCATTAATGGACCTTGAATATATTTGTTTTGGCTAGATTATAATTCTCAATTGTTCAAACACCAATTTAAGTTTTCCTTTGAATATACTTCGTTAATATGATTAAAGTGTACAATCGTGTGTCATGAAACAAGGAAGATTATCCTTTATTGATCAGATAGTCTTTTACTGTCAGCCCAGCGATAAAAAGAAAACACCGGAAATGCCTAGACAACCGATGTCATATGCAAAAGCATTCCTGAATGTATTTGGTGTACTAAAGTACTTGGTATACTTCAAACTTGTATGCCAATCTGCTAATTGTGTCTGTGAGGAGGGCAAAAATGCAATGAATAGTGTCAATTTTGTTCCCTTCAGAAGACTTTCAGCATAAATGCAAATGCTGAATTTATTTGTATTTAATTTTCTATTAGTTTTCTAATATTCATTAATTTATGTCTGAAAACACATATGTGTTGATTTCTAGTTTAGGAGGTTAGAAATGAAAAATACATAATATTGAATCTCGATGCTTGACAGGACTGAGTTTCTTTGGATGCTTTAGGAGAATGTGCTCTCTTGCTATTTTTAGTGTCTAGAGATTATTTACACTATGAATTTTTCTCATTGCTGTGACAATATCCTTGACAAGAACCAATTTAGGGAAAGGAGTGTTTATCATTGTTTAGAGATTCGGGGCATATTTCTATCATGGAGATGTAGACCTGGGAGGAGTGAGAGGCTGATTGGTCAGATGACATCAGAAGTGAGTAAGCACAGGATGAATGAAAAATGGTGCCAGGATGTAAAACTTCAACACTCTGCCACAGTGATCTACTTTCTCCAGCATGGGTGTACTTTATAAGAGTCATATAACTGTCCCAAATAGCACATCCAGCTGGGGACCAAGTGTTCAAACACATCAGCGTATGGGAATATTTCACTGCATTCCTTAGGTTCTGGCTCCTTCTGCCATTTTCATAGCAATTAAAAAGTATTCTGCAACATTGTCTGTATCATTGAAGCACGCTTACTGTTTATTTCTAAGCAGGGAACTCTAAAGATGTCTAATATCACCGAGATTTTAAGATCCTATAATTAGGACAAGTATGATTTTGGCAACATCCAGATATAATAGATGAGGCCTTTTTTTTTTTAAAGGAAAGAAATATAAACTTAAAGCTCTAAGTAATTTGAGTGTTTAATATGCCCCCGAACGGTCACAGATGTTCAGTTATATATCAGTAAAATGGGGTTTTCTACTGGAAGTATCTAGATGCTGAACTATTAGTAATACAGTAAATAATTTTTATAGTTTTCTTTGTGTTGCTATGATTAAACCATTCTGAGTAAAAGCAACTGAGGGAAAAGGTGCTGGTATGGCTTATATTTCCAGATCACAATAGGAAATTGAAGTAAGTCAGAGCAAGAACTTGAATCAGAAACCTGTGGAGCAGAAATCAGGTTGTTTGCTGTCTCACCCTTGGTTCCTTCACTACCTCATCTTTAGCTAATGTTATTATGTAATTTAGAATCATTAGGCCAGGATGGTATTGTACACAGTGAACTTGGTCCTTCTACATCAATTAATAATAAAAAAAATACCCCTGAAATATACCCATGGGGGAAATTAGATGTGGGTAATTCTTCATCTGAGGCTCTACTATCAGATGATTGTAGGGTCTGCTAAGATGACAAACTCATTTGTATAACAATGAAAAACAATTCAGAGAGATTTGATTTTGTTCTTTGGCTCATCGTAAAATTCTAATTTGTAGAACTATTATTACTGCTGATTTCAAAGAGGGGTTTAAAATTTGTCAGAAAAAAATACTTCAAAACATGACGTCTCCAGCTAAAATGAACAAAATTGATATTACTCTTATTAAGTTAATGAACATCAAATTTTAATCAGATATTTAATTTTAGCTAAAACTTTGCATAATTCAAGTATGTAATTATGCCTTTTATATAAAAGATAAGGAAATTCTTCAAAGCATTAAAATTATGAATGAAAATTTTGTAGATAATGCATGTTTTTCTCAGTTTTTGAATGGATGTGGTTTAAATATTTGGAATTTCAAATAAAGACAATGTGGTATTTGATCTTTTAAATGTGAAAATAGTGATATATTTCCTTTTTCACTCTTAAAAAAGTAAATATGTACTAACTTTTTTTTCAGTTTGAAATTATCACGTTGATCATGTCCTCAGTGACATCCAGCAGTATTCCATTAAGTGAAAATTAAACCTTACATGGGAATAACGTTAATTATCTCACACTTGTAAGGTGAATTTGCTATAAGATT
Organism: Mastomys natalensis; assembly: GCA_021653895.1. NCBI lineage: Eukaryota > Metazoa > Chordata > Mammalia > Rodentia > Muridae > Mastomys > Mastomys natalensis. Next base: position 666,757 of record JAJTUV010000329.1, on the reverse strand, counting down.
AACACTGTAAATATCATTCTGAGAAAACCTCTTCATCTTTATCTCATCTCAAAACAGTTATCCAGAAATGTCGATGTCTAGAATTTTGTTTTATGAATTTAAGCATCCCATATGAGCACCTCATTCTTTGGACATTTACAAAAAAACTACTAAGTAATATATATCAAATTATATACCTATACACACATACATAATATATATATTAATGTAAACATGTTGTTAATTTCAATAGGTTATTTATAGAATATGTAAATCTTTACCAATAAAAAAACAATTCCCACATAAAAATATTACAATAGTTATGTGAAAGTTAAAAATAATATTCTAAGTTATTTTATAATCTTATTTTTATTGTTCTTGAAACTAAGACTAAGAAATAATTGGTATTTAAAATCTGAAAATTGAAATAAACTGAAACCCTTGGAGACTTACTTTGGTTGGTTTAAGACTGCAGTTTAAGCAGCAAAAGAACCTATTAGATATACCATTATCAGCATTTATTAAATAGATATCATTAAAGTTATACACTCATTCATTATAATTAATCTCTAATGCTAATAGAAGATATAATTAAATTTCACAGTACTTTAAAATGATTTCAACTCAATATCTGATTTATTTAACATTTACAGCTCAAATGGGCCTTCTGAAGCCTGACAGGATTTTAATGATTTATCAGCGGTGCTTTATTTGATATTAGTGAAAAGAATTTTCTTGAAGGAAGAATGAGTTAGCAAACCCTGACCTGCAGTTCAGAGTGGCCCATGCATACTCTGCTAACCCCTAAATCCTGCCTGACACCTTGCAACAAATGATAGAGCATGTGACCAGAACAACCAATCAAATAGTGCTAACTACATAAAGTGAGTGGTCATGGGCCAATGAGGCCCTGGTGGAAGAAATAAAGACTTGTCCAGTTCTTGCAATAAATGAGACTATGTTTGTCATTTGCCTGCACCTGGCGTCTGTGTCCTTGATTCTAAATCTTACCCCTACCCCTAAGGGTCTTGGTCTTGGTTGCAAGCAAGAGTGTTTGATCCTAAAATACCAATATTACCATTGTAAATGATTCCTTCAAAAACATCCATGTAAATTTCTGTGTTTATTATTTAAAATTTATTTTATTTGCTTTAAATCACATTTGTCTGCATACATGACTACAGAGGCTGGAGACAGGGATCCTCTAAGCTGAGTTTACCGGTAGCCGTGAGGTCCCTGGCATGGGTGCTGGCAAACAGACTTAGATCCTCTGGAAGAACAGTACTCTTAGCCACTGAGACTCCTTCATGGTTCCATTTCTTTAATATTTGGTTTTGGATTTATTCATCATGTTAACGCTAAAAATTACTCCTTTTAAAATAATGTATGACTTAAAATTATTTCTATGCCTGAAGATTCAATCTGAATAAAATATGCAAACAGGGATGCTTATCTGTCCATTGCTCTGTATTTATATAAATAGGAGATGATGGTACAACAATTAATAATTTCTGAATTATTGCAAAAAGATTAACTGTTTCTTAGATGATAACTGGTTAAAAATGTTTTCATCTTCTGTGAATCTTTATCTGGCTAATATAATACTGATTTTATTCTTTAGGATTCTAAAAGTATAATTGATTTTCCCAATGTTTTAGATTGCTTCTCATCTTTAAAAGGAAATATTCCCGTTGACTATGGATTTATATTTAGTCTGGAACATCATGACACTTGATATTAACAATTATTTTTGTGAGTTGGGAGATTCAGTTTTCATAAAGCAGGCATTTATGAAATCAACCAATGAGCACTGGTACATATGTCATGTTGTATAACAGAGAGCAAAGAAGCAAATAAAAAATGCATTCTTTATATGCAGTTTGTATTGCAATGGACATTGTGTAAGTAAATCACTATTCTAAACAAACTTGATGTCCATCTCCTGCTCGTATACTTATCACTGCTAAGTAGCTCAGCACTGGTTTAGTGGACTTATCTACTCTACAGGAAATATTAATCTGAAGTGAGAACACTAAAATTATTTCCTCCTACTTCAAAGTAGTCACACTTATTGACAGCTTCCTTGTTTCGGAGGACATAACTGATTATATAACATTATTGTAGATATAACATATACATATATTATTTTAGAGATAATATTTTGCTATGCATATCCAATGTACTTAAATTTTTAATTAATTTTTGTTTAAAAGAGTCAACCCCCCAACACCATTTGTACCATAAAGTGTTAAAGAAATAGTTTATTCTGGTGTCAAATATAGATGATTATGGTCCAAAAACATAGTTTTAGTTCAACAAAAAAAAAATAATCCATATTCCAACCTAGAAGCAGTTTCATAACTTTTTTATATTAATGAGAAAAAGAAACTCATAAATCCACATTTTAAATACTTTGGTGAGAACATCTACTAGATAATTACAGCAAAGTGGAGAAATATTACCAGTAGACCTCAGATAACTTATACCTCTTAGCACATGAAATGTTAGAGTTTTATTATTAAGTTAGTACATTCCCAAATGTTTTTATTGGCAGGAATGATGCTAGCTCCTTACCATAATAAGGCAAGAAAATGGTTATTTAGTGGAATGAAGACATTTCTAGATAACATTTAATTAGCTTCCAAATTACATCATTCAAAACTCTCCATAGTCACTGAAGCTTTAACCATCAAATTTGTCTTTTCAGGCACAGTTTCTTCCCAAAAAAATATTGTTCATAAAGTACATTTATTTCTTTATTTTATTTTACTCAATAGCTTCTTACTTCGCGATTTTGTGCTCAGGAGACAATAAACTTCTGGTCGTCTATTTGAATTTGCAGCTTTTGTTCCCTTAAAGTTATTTTCTAAGGCTAAAACTGGCCTTGAATATTTGCTGTATGAATAAAATGTAAATTAATGAAAGTCATAGGGTTTGTTTTCTTTTTTCTTTGAAGACTGTGACAACCTATTCACTCTATCAAGTGGATAGTATATCCAAGTCCATATTTACAATAATAACATTCTAACTTATTATAAAAATTTAGAATCTAATACCTTTATTAACATAGGTTAATTGAAAGCAAAGCTATAATCTTTATTCATGAAATTTAAGACAGCAATTATAACTTTTATCTATGAAATTTTAACATGTAAAGAAAGCTATGTGTATTCCTGCATTCTTAAATATTTATTCAATAAGAAAATGCCATATTTATGTACAAAGATTGTATTGGCTATATTGGGATATTCTGACTTCAGATGTTCAATGCACAGTTTTATATGTATGTGTATATAAAATAACTTATAAACATGTAAAGTATATTTGTAAAATAGTCTATGACCATTGACTGGAATATATAGAATAAGTATAAGACCTTTTGTTTGAATTTTATTATTTATTTATATTACATTTAATCACCCTTGTCATGTGTTTGATCTCATTTCATATTTGCTTGGCCCTACATTACATCAAATGTGTTATTTAAATACAAACTATTACACACACAGGCACACACATACATACACACACATACACACACACACACATAGAGGAAGTTTCTACAGTTAATACTATGACTTCAGATTACATAAATTAATGTTTTTATAAAACATAGAAACTTGACTTTTTATTTAATTAAACCTAATTTAAAAAACTGGAATAATATCTCATATCACCATGATAAGCTTCCCTTTTATTTGTAGAAAAGTATGGTCTCAGCTGACTAAGTTTCTGTCAGAGGAACAAAACCTATTGCAATCATAATTTACTACATAAATTGATAGAAGACATTTAGAATTTTATGACAAGTTGTGAATGGCAGAATGAAGCATAATAATCGTCTTTGCTTCAGGGTCAAGGTATAAGAGGAAACAAACAGGGTCATGCACAAATATAGTCTGACTTACAGTATATGGTGGCTTGGATAAGGATAATCCCCATGGAACCATATTTGAATGCTTAGTCACCAAGCAGTAACACTGGAAAGGATTAGTCGGTGTGGCCTGTTGGAAGAAATGTGTCTCTAGGGTGGATTTGATGTTTCAAAATACACTCCAAGCCAAATGTCTCTCTCTGCCAGCTGCTATGAGGCCCCCTACACATATACAGCAGAGGACTGCCTGATTGAGAGAAGATGCACGTAACCCTCGAGGAACTTGAGGCCCCAGGGAATGACGAGGTCTGTCGGGGTGGAGGGAAGGGTTGGGGACATCCTTATGGAGACTGGTGGAGCAGACTGTAAAAACGGATTAAAGAATAAAAAAAAAAATGAAAAATAAAATAATGATGATGAAAGAATGCAGCTCTCATTTACTGTTCCAGCACGGTGTGAGCTGCCATGCTCTCTACCGTGATGACCATAGACTCTGCTTAGGAAACTCTAAGCAAGCCTCCAATTAAATGGTTTTTCTGTAAAAATTGCCATGGTCATGATGCCTCTTCAAACTTCTCTACTGAATACGATGCAGTGTTTCTACCTCTGAAAGTGTTGGGTCCAAGTGTGGATGGTGGAGAAGCAAGACCAAGTCACAGGAGGTCATAGCTCAAAGAGTAAGAAACAAACAGGAAGTATATCCACAATGTTCCATCAAATCAGGGAACAACGACTTCAGTAAGTAGAAATTTGGGGCTCTGGGGTCATTACCATCCTGGTATTACAGTTGTGGGTTTATGTCCTTTCATGAAAAAAGAGAACTTTTCACATTGTGTGATACAAACAGTATAAGAATCCTATAAAAATAATAACATGAGGACTTATAAACAAACAAGGGGTTTGCAATACCAGTCAGAGAGAAAATATAAATAAGAAAGCACAAGGTCTGACTCAGGAGAAGGAATGGCTGTGTGGCTTGCTGGTTTGAATTGGTTTGGTAACTGTACAAATACCCTGAGAAAGAAATTCAAGGTAAAATTAAATTTAGACTAAAGAAATTGTCTGTCAGAGGCTAGGTAGACAAACATACCTGTGACTGCAATTATTACAGCTTTTCCAAAGCATATACAGACTGAGGTGTAGATTATGTAAGTTTGGCATTCTGTAATAGGTAATAGATTGGAAAAAACCTAAGATACAAAGCCATGATTCTAGTTAACATGACATAGAAATAATTCCTTCTCGCAAAGATCTTTTAACTACTTGTATGTGACTTTAATATATCAAATTTTACTATGCCCATGGAAGCCATAAACTGGGCAGGGTGTCCCACACTTTTAACCTCGTGATTTGTGAGTTTGTGGGAGGAAGATTATTGTATGTTTGAAGCCGATCTGTAGATTCTGTGTCTAAAACCAATATACATTTTGTTTGTTCATTTGGGGTGTTCACACACATGCATGCACGTGTGAGTTAATGTGTATTTGTATATGTGTATGTCTTGGAGTCACTGAGGGGAAAAGAGTTTATTAAAACTTGCATTTCCACGTTACAGTCCATCATTTTAAGGAAGTCAAGGAAACAGACACTTGAGAGAGAGAGAGAGAGAGAGAGAGAATGAGAAAGAAAACTTACTGCATGTGTGCTTGTTCCCAGTCCCCTTTCCCCACTCTTACACAGTTCATGATCTTTTTCACAGAAAGCAGTACCTTCCTCAGTTCTGAAGTATTGTCATGCCAAATAATATAATCAAGACAACAACTTCCAACAGTGGCCATAACAACAATCCAATCTGAATTACATAACCCCCTATTGAGACTCTCTGGCCACATGATCCCACATCACAAAAGGTTGATACATAATATTAATCATCTCACATTTTCTCCCATGCAATCTCCATCAGTGGTTTGGACTTCCTTCATGGTGTTCTTGAGAGAGTGGGTTTTATGAAAAATGGGTGACCTACCCAAGACATGCAAAAAACATAGTAGGAGATTACCTGATTTTCAAGGTCTGAGTTAATTCATCACTGCTATGTCACTTGTTGAGACTAACAAGCTTAAAAGAATATTTGTTATATTTAGAAAATTTTAGATAAATTATCAAGATACATAATAAATGTCTTTAAATGTTATACTTACATTGAGAGTATTACAAACTATCGCAAGCTGAAACTATATAAACTCAATGTTCTCTCTCTCTCTCTCTCTCTCTCTCTCTTCTAATATTATATATATATATATATATGAATATATATGAATTATATGAATATATATATATATATACATATATATATATTAACTCTACTGCATTAATTTCCTGAGTTGTTAAAATTTATCAAGTATAAGGCACAAAACTTGTTGGCAGTAAAATAAAACATATGTCCTGTTGAGAATATTTTCTAATTTTTTAAAGTAATTCTCTGTGTGTGTGTGTGTGTGTGTGTGTGTGTGTGTGTGTGTGTGTGTACAGGAATATACAGGTCCTTCTGTCCATGTTTGTACACATAGTCAAGGAAGCATTCGATATCTTATTAAAAGAGGAGACAGAGTTTGGTAAGCACCAACATTCTTAGTCCCACTTATTGCTGTGGTTAGAGGCACATACAGCAATGACCAGCTTTTCTGTAAGTTCTGGAATTCAGATTGCAGGCTGCATATTTTTCAGCAACTGTTCTTAGACATTGCTCTGCATTCTCAGCTCTGATTTTTTTTTTCAAGAAATCCTTTTGCCATGGCAACCACAACCAAAGCATACTTGCTGCATGAAGGAGTGTGTAAAGTGTTAAAAGCAATCTTCACAGTGTCAGCTTCTTAAAAAGTTAAAGGTAATGACAAACGCCTTAATCGACAGCATTTACCCTTAAAACATTTTGCTCTCTCTATACATCTAGAATGTTATTTATCTTCCTGGAACTTAGTACATGTGATAATTTATAATTCATAATTAATCAAAGATACCGTCAACATTCTCAACCATAGTTTAAAAGTAAAAACTCAATTTATTTGCTCAGCTTTCAATTATCTGTTAAACAGCACCTACAAAACACTGATGATTTAACAGTAAGATTAATATTCAAATTTTGGGCCACCGATGCAAAACACACTGTTCATATGCACTGTCTGCAGATTAGTTTAAAGCCTTCCTGATTCCCAAGGAAGTTGAAGTGCTAACAGAGAGAACAAGGGTATTGAAGCTTCCAAGAGCTATTCTTACAATCCTTTATTAAAGTGCATGCATTTTAGGAGTGTTAATTAGTAGAAGTGTTGACTAGAGAAGACTGCGCTAACAAGTGCCAGGTCCTACTCTCAATCCCTAGCACTACAAGCAAACAAACAAACCAACGAACAACACGGACTTCCATGGTATGTTAAAGATGATACAGGAAACTTGTATTCCTATTATATTGATTGAATGTATAAAGCCAGGCCAGTACAGCAATTTCCTTGTCCTTGCACTTGAATCTAGTGCCTATATGATCTATGTAAGTTCAACAAAACTGAAAAACGGGGTCTCGAAATGTGTCCACTAAGATATAAAAAGAATATATTGGTTAATATTTCATGTGAACTTCTGCAAACCTACCTTTACCTAGGAAGAATATTAATGAGGAACTTTCTAGACTGGTTTCCCCTATGTGTTTTTCAGTTAGAGATCATCTTGATCATATTAATTCTTGTGAGAAGACCTACCTTAAAATGGATGGCAACATCTCCCTGAATGTGGATGGAACTCTGCCCTGAATAGATAAGATGAGCTAGGCAGGAGGCACATGCATACTCACTCTACTTCTTCTCTTAACTCTGAATGTCACTAGATGTCTCAAGTTCCTGACATCTTGGCTTGCCTGCTATGATGGGCTGTAACATGGAGATGTGTGTTAAAATAATTTTTTCTTTCCTTACTTGCTTTTTGTAGAGATATTTTATTACAAAGACATGACAGAAACTAGGAATGAGCCCTATAATTTAGAAGATAATTATTGTCAAGAAGAGGACCTGCCAAGTAAAAGCTCTTGCTTCACAAATCTGACAGAGATTGATCTAAAATCCATGTAAAGATGAAAGAAAGTAACTCTTATACAAAGTTGTCCTCTGACCTCTATCTATGGAGTGTGTCATATATACACACAATAAAAATAAATAAGATAAAGAGATAAACAGTAAAATATTTGCACTAACCCATGCTTCCGTATAATTCACATAAAAATAATTTCCTTAACTAATATTCCAAAATACTGGATTCAGTAGTACTCAGGAGTAATCTAACAATGAAGATGCAAATAAACACACACAAAATAGGATATTTTTCTTAAGATTCTGTATGTGTTTGAATATAAGAGTACATGCATGTGAGAATAGATACACTGGAAGACTAGAGATCACCCTGGAACTCCTGTTGAAAGTAATGATGAGGTTTTTTATACAAGTATTGGAAAGTGAACTCAGATCTGCTAGACAAGCAACAGGTGCTCTATCCTCATTGCACCAACTTAGTTGTCTGAGATTCATGTATTTTAAAAACTATATTACATCTTTCTAGTTGTTATAATTTGACAGAATTTCATTCACATAAACTTGGTTTGAAAAACTATCAAAATTTCAAAAAACTATTTCATTTTAATATGAATAGCCATCTATTTATGATCTATTACCATATTACATATATATGTATATGATCTATTACCATATTACATAATATATATATTATGAGGTATTGATATTTAATATATTCTTTAAAATTTTGTATTTTCAAGTACATAGCAAACAACTGAGTATTGTGAACAAAATAATTAAAAGAAAGAGGCAGAATAACAATCCTGGTCTTGCATATTCTTGTTTAAAAAGTCACGTTACCATTTTTCCCACATTGATAGTGACAGATATTCTTTTCATCGAGCTATTATAAATAGTAAGGTTTTCTGAAAGATTCTACTGTTTTCAAATATTCACTGGCAATGAGAGAGTTGTCGAAGACAGTCCTATAGACTGTTCTTTTTATTTTTCTTTTGTTTTGAAACTACAATTAAATTCCCAAAGGAGAAAACATAAAAGTTACTCTATATTCAAGATAAGTTTTACAAGTTTTCAGTGAAAATAGACAAAAAGGCATTCCAGAATAAATTCACAGGCACTTAATCTCTTGAGAAGAGGAGTGAGAAAGGGAGAAGGCATTCAGAAAGTTGTCAGGAGGTGTTCAGCAGTCCTGACACTTGTGCTCATCCTACATGCACCTCACTGGCTGTTTTGCATCATCAGACAGGTTTCAGAATAGCTCAGAGAGTGATTATGTACTAAATTTCAGTGTGTTATCTAGAAAGAATGTGCTAGAAACTTAGTCCCCAAAGCACCAGTGTTAAAGGGACAGGCCTCTGAATTGTGCTTAGGTCATGAGTTCTTCACAGTCATGAATTAATCATGATGTTTTCCAGGGAAAGGTTTATTATTATGGAGGGGAGTCCCTTACAAAGAGAAAAGTTTGTTGTTTTCTTTTCCTAGAGAGAGGCTTCAGAAAGTTACCAGAGAACTATGAAACACTTTCTATCCGTGGTTTTTTAATGCTGGATTTCCTGAAGGCTTCTATACGATGAATTCATTTATATTTATTATAAATAACTCTATTTGTTACTCTATTATCAAAACACAAAATATCCTAAGCTGGTGTCTTAGTTACATTTCTATTGCTATGATAAGACACCATGATCAAGGCAAATTATAAAAGAAAGCATTTACTTAGGGTCTCATGGTGCCAAGGGTTAGATCCAATAGTCATCATGGCAAAAATATAACAGTAGGGAAGTGAGAATGGAACTGTAGACTAGAATTTATATCCTGTTCCATAAGCATGAGAGAGAGAGAGAGAGAGAAGAGAGAGAGAGAGAGAGAGAGAGAGAGAGAGAGAGAGAGAGAGGAAGTATTAACTCTTGAACTCATTCCCAGTGACAACACCTCCTTCATAACAGTTCCATCAACTGGAGACCAAGCATTTATATTTATGAGCGTACTGTGGCCATTTTCATTCCAACCGGTATAGCCAATATGCAACATACATCATGAAAGGTCTGCAACTATCTTCAGTATTGGAAAAAGCTGGGAACATCAATGTTAAGACAAGAATTTTCTTTACTTCCCAGTCTCTTCTGCAAAAGAAAAGACAGCAGCTGTCTAATATGCAAATGTAATACACCTTTGTATAATATATTTTGCACATTAATACTTTTAAAAGGTCTCTTTACTGCCCCTACTCCCGACCTTCAAAATTAGAAGGTTTTTGATTTACATAGCCAGAGGTAGAGTGATCATTCAGCTTAGCCTGACAGGACCTCCCTTCTTTCCTAAGCAGGTTATGATCATGGATGTCTAACCCTTTGTCCCACATCATCATAAGCCTTTATAGTATTCAATGTGTCAATCATTAAAAGTTTTCATAGCAGGGTTTCACTGTGCTCTCTGTCTTTGTGTCTGTCTGTCCATCTGTCTGTCTATCTCTGTCTGTCTGCTTCTATCTGTGTTTCTGTCATACCTCCCCCCATTTGATCAGAAGTCATACAGACCTTTCAGTTCTAGAGGGACCAGAAAATATACACGTAACTCTTATCCTCTGAACAAAGTTTCTGTATTTACTACATCATTAGGTCCATCACCTATACCAAAAGTCCCCCTAAAACTGCATTATATAATTATCTGCAAAGCTCTTATGATTTTTGCTTCCTAATGAAAATTAGCCTCTCGTCCCAAGATAGAAATCCCTGACCACATTTCTGGAAAGAAGAGGAAATAACACTTCTTATTCTCTGGTAAATATCACCTCTTAATTTCAACAGCTGGAGAAAACAGCCTTGGTTATTGACTCAATCAATTATTCTGCCATATTCCTCTAGTGTGTACTCCTTGCTAAACATGCTGTTAATCTCTGTGTCCCTTAAGAGGGGGATGAGAAGAACATTTACATGGTCACTGATCTGTCCCACCCCCTACCCCCTCCCCTGGAAAGTCAGGAGAATAGTAACTGTGCATGAGTATTTTCCTTTGGGCTAACAATCTGACCATCACCTCTATTCAGTTTGTTTACACCTTCTCATGAACCTCAACTTTTTCCTAATTCTTATTTATTATTAGCTTTTTCAGCAGCTGGGATCATACTCAAGCCTTTAATGTAATAATAGTAATATATTCTTAGTAAATTCTCACATGTCTTTTATCAGTGTCATTGTAATAAATTACATAAGTTCACTTAACTTACCAATGCCTCTTATGAATAGAAATCTTCTCCTACAGTCTGTCTTACAGTGATCCTTCCTCACAATCTATCCAGCGTACTAATTCTTATACCAAGTGATATATTTGCATAGGGGATATGGTAAGGTAGTGTCTCCATACCAAACTTTGCCAATCTGTCTGTCATTCATAGAAATTATAGTTTTAACATTCTTAAGTTGATATTAGAAAACTAATGAAGATGGTTTTCTAAGATATTCACTGTCAAGGGATTATTTTAAAATATTAAATTCTTTGAAATCTTTAACTAGCAATGTTATATTCCTTCTGAATGTTTCTGTGAACCATTTTATTCCTAATGAATGTGGTGAAGATAACTCAAAAAATAAACCATACTAACTCCAAATTTCATCTGAATTTAATATGTAAGAATTTCTTTTCTCGTGGTGTATGTTGCCAAACAGACAAAAATGTGCATCTGAGGGAAAACACTGAAGAGACTATAAGAAAAGAAAGGTACATTGCTGCTTGTCTTAGTGATGGTTTTAGTAATGTGAACAGATGTCATGACCAAGGCAATGCTTATAAGGATAACATTTTATTGGGCCTGGCTTACAGGGTCAGAGTTTCAGTCAATTATCATCAAGGCAGGAGTATGGCAGTGTCCAGGCAGGCACAGTGCAAGAGATGCTGAGAGTTCTACATTTTCATCTGCTAGCAGAATACTGGCTTCCAGACAGCTAGGATGAGGGCCATAAAACCCACACCTACAGTGACACACCTATTCCAGCAAGACCACACCTACTTCAACAGGGCCACACCTTCTAATAGTGCTGCTCCCTGGGTCAAACATATACAAACCATTATACTGTTTTACAGTCAATGCATATACATGTCACATGCATGTTCTCAAAAGAAATGATCACATTTCCTTATACATAATTAGGCATTTCACATGCTATACATTCATTTTTAAACTCGCATGTTATGTAGAAGCTCTATTGTTTTTTTTCCTGTTAAGTTAGTATTTTGTTACATTTTAGAAATTAGAACTTTTTATTAACATTTATGCACAAAATCATAAATTTCCCAATTTGTAGTTAATCTAATCTTCCATACTAGTAATGAAAAGTAAGTGTTGTCTATTATGAGATTTATATATTAAGATTATAAGGACACCAAGACACAGAAGAAAAACATATTGGATTACAATTGAATTATAAATCAAGCAATAGGGTTATTTATCATTAAAAGGAGAAGATTTACTTGTATATCCAAAGCCTGGGAAGAGTTTAAACTAATATTTTTTTTCCTGATGAAATTCTCCAGAATGGAAAACAATAAAGGCTGTGTCTTTCTAGTTTTGGCAATGACTCTCTATCCTTAAGATAACTTTTTTCAAAACTTTTAAAGATTCTTTGAGAGTTTCTCATCATATACCCACTCCTACTTATCTCCTTGGCCACGTTGCATGTGCAACCTCCACACTAAGCACACACACACACACACACACACACACACACACAGATCAAAACAAACAATCAAAAAGCTTAGAAAACATCTCATTGTGGAAGCTGTAGTATGTTAATATATAAACACAGTGTCTCCAACAGTATATCCCTCTGTCCATACATCTTCATTGCAAATGTTTATTGCAATGAGGAGATTTCTGGTTGCTATGACACCATCAATATTGGATCTTCACTGGGCCTCCCTGGGTTACTCTGTTGTTGCCCTGAATCATGAAGATCGTGCAGCTTTTCATCAACAGGATTGGCTTTTATAAATCCTACCTTACTGCAGATGATATACATTTTGGAGTAGGTGAATTCAGATCCCTGGATCTGGGCTTGGGTGATAGCTGAGCTGGTCAGCAGGCTGGTTCTTTGTTATCCACACCCTCAGGGCAAGCTCTCTAGCAAAGCTATGGCAGCTGGACCACCCAATGATGCCGCCATCTGGAGAGGGTCATCCTTCCTGCTCTTACGTCTTTAAATCAAGATCACCCTCACCCATACCTACAGAGCCAGCTCCAATGTGCAACGGAAAAGAGTCAATTCTCCCAAGCTGCAACCTGCAAAGAGCTGGGCTAGCTCCCTGCTCTTACAACCCTCTAGGCTGGCTAACCAATACCCTCACCATCAGGGCCAGCTATTCTGTGTCACCTAGGTGAGGTGCATGATCTGCTCTTTTGAGTGCTATAGGCAATGAGGAGGTAGCGCTAGCTTCATTTTCTCATGCCCTCAAAGCAAGATCTTCCAATTTCCAACGATGTTGAGGAAGGAGAGCATCAGCCCCACATCCGTACCACTTCACTGCTGAGTAGTGTTAGGGCTAATTCACTTGCACACTGCTTGAGGCTCACCTGTGTCCAGTCCACCAGGGCCATCTCTACTCTGTAGTCTAAGCAAGAGCCGAAACTGTTCTCCTGAGTATTATATCCTACAGTGAGGGAGAGGAAGGGCCAGCTCGACTAGGGTCAACTCTCCAGACTCCCTCTGGTGGTGAGGGGTGAAGGTAAGGAGGGCATCACCCCCCCATCCCCTTCTGTACCATCTTAAGGCAGAGAGTAGTAGGGAGACCAGCTTCCCTCACTTATACCCTCAGACCTCCTCACCTATGTCCGTACCCAGGCCCCAGATCTACTGTGTACCTCAGGTGAGGTATAGAGCACTCTATTTTTCCCTAGTGCTGTAACTAGCAAGGGGCAGGTCCTGCTCTCCCAAGCTCATGAACCTAGGGGAAGCTTTCCCAAAAGCTGGAGGTGATTCAGGAAAGGGGAGGGGAGACCGTTATGCCATCACACAGAGACCGAGTGGTGGACACAGTTCTCCCACACTCTTAACCCTCCGGGTTGGTTCAGTCACACCCTACCACCAGGTCCAATTCTACTGTGGTGTCTGGGTGAGGTGCAGGGAGCGCTAGTAGTGTCACAAGTGAGAGGTGGAGCCAACTTTTCAGAACACTTCAGTCAGTGATGGGTGTGGACAGTTCCTCACAGGCCCTGGATATCCAAATGGTCCCCTAGGGCCCTCAGTAGCAACTTGTGCTTGGACTTACCATGGCCACAGAAGAGGGGCTGCTCACTCATAACAAGCTCCTCCTCTCCGCCTTTGAGTCTCCAGTTCCATCTCTTCGTAATGTTCAAGCTGCTCGTCTCTTTTTCTTCCATCTGTACATCACATACACATTGTGGTGTCTCCTGCTGACCATGTGGCTGATAGGCTCCTGGGTGACATATTCTAGCAAGCAGGTGTCTACAGCCCACCTGTACTGTGGGGCAGATCTGAGTGTCTCTGTCTGTCTCTCTCCTTTAAATCTGTGCTACGTTGAGAGGTAGGGCTCTGTATGGCTAGGGCCTTCCCTTCCCATGGAGGAGAAGGCAGGTCTGTAGGTATCTTTTGCTGACTGCAGAAACACAGGTCTATGTTTTCCTCCTTCCTTGCTGCGCTGCCTGGGTTTGGTTAAATTTGTTATGTAAGTATCCTATGCATAAAACAACTTGGCCACCAAGCCAGGCATCACGATAAGATGAACAAGGTCTGCCATCTGTTCTATCTTTGACTGATAAAAAACAAGAAATGCTTGGTGACAGGAACCTGATATAGCTGTCTCATGGGAGGCTCTGCCAGATCCTGACCAATACAGATGTGGATGCTCACAGCTAACCATCGGACTGAGCACAGGGGCCCCAATGGAGGAGTTAGAGAAAGGACTGAAGGAGCTGAAGGGGTTTGCAACGCATAGGAAGAACAACCAGAGCCCCCAGAGCTTCCAGGGACTAAATCACCAAGCAAAGAGTACACATGGGGGGACCTATGGTTCCAGCCGCATATGTAGCAGAGGATGGCCTTATCTGGCACTAATGGGAGGAGAGGCTCTTGTCCTGTGAAGGCTCGATGCCCCAGTATAGGAGAATGCTAAGGTGGTGAGGTGGGAGTAGGTGGATGGAGTGGGAGAGCACCCTCATAGAAGCAGGGGGAGGGGAGATTGGATAGGGGTTTGCGGAAGGGAAACCAGAAAAGGGGATAACACTTGAAATGTAAATAAATAACGAATTAAAAAAAAAAAAAAGAACAAAAAACATCAAGGATATGGTGTTTCTTTGCCCATTGCCAGGGTTACATAATTCTTAATACATATGATCACCTCACTATTTATTTAATATTAGATTTCTTCTCTGTTATGAGTTTAAGTAGCTTTAATGACTATAATTGCCAATACACGCAAAATGTTGAAATTTCAAAAGCTATGATTGATGCAACACTCTGAAATGTTCATTCCTCACCCCAACACTCACTGTCCTCTCTCACAACCAGTTCTTGCTGTACTGGACACTTCCTGTCTCCCAACAAATCCCTTTCCTATTCTGTATCTTATGCAAGTTTGGAACACCCTTTTTAAAATACAGAGTTTTCAAAGCATTTACTCAAAAATACATCTCCTGATAATGTTTTCTTCATCCACCTGTTCCCTTGGATGAAGCCTGTTCACTGCAGGGATAGAGCAAGGGCTGTACCATTCTTATTGGCAGATGCTTATTTTCCTCAAGCTACATGCAGAGAGTTCTTGCTCAAAAACGAGTGAAAGGAATTGGAAGGGTTCGGTTATAAAAATGTCAGCCAGTTCTCTGAACTCCTTTGGTGAATTATAACAGAATGTGCAGAGTGATTTACTTTAAGATTAATTTATACTCAGGTGTCCTCTGACATCTCAATTAACTATTCCTTCAAGTCTTTGGAAGGAATAAATCTAAAATCGTAAAACATGCATAGTCATTTGTGGATGGTTTAGAGAGTCATTACTGTCACTTAGGTTTGGGAAATGTAGATGAATGGTTAACATCACCTTTTTTTTTTTTTTTTTTTTTTTTTCAAAGTAGATGTTTCAGTTCTTAGCACAAAATCCTGAAAAAGGTCAAAACATATATTTCTCTTCCACAAGGAAAACCATGGGTTACAATCTTTTTGAAAAATAGAAATTTGTGGTGGAATGGCAATATAATACAGAGTTAACTGCACTTTGACAGTTGGAAATTGGTTAGGTTAGCTGTTTGGGTAAAATATCACTCAGGTTGTCAGAGAACTTTAAGGGTTAGAAGGCTTTGGATTATGAGAATTAGCAGCTAAAACATGCCTGAGAACAGTTAACTTAGTGAGGATTTATGAAGGATCAGTATGTCTTATTTAAGCAAACTGCAAGTACAGAAGATAAAAGCTTGAAACTATTCAGATGCTTCTACGTGGTACTGGGAAGTTAGTGAAACCCATCTTAAGAGTTTTTCTTAAGGCATTCTTTGTGTTCATGGAGGCTTCACTGGGCAAAATGTAATTTTGCAGCAAAATCTGTCAAATAAGTCCATGACATCACAATGTCTAGAAAATAAGATGTAGCCACATACCAGTCCTTTTATAACTTTCTTATTATTCTTAAAATGCCTTCAATAAAATCATCCAGTCAAGATAAAAAGAAATACATTAAAAGATATTAAAACTTAATAGATGTTAGGATTAAACCAGATTTAAGATATTGTTACAAAGCTTAACTGTAATTTTATCACTTCAAATATCTCAAGTTGAAAGTAAAGAATCTTCACTGTAGGACAGTGAAAAGGATAGCTTGGTTTCTGGTAGAGCACTGGCTAGAGATGGCTGGAGACCCTGATGGCATAGATTTCTCCAGCTCCCAGACTCCAGGCTCCTGACAAGTGGTCTAAGACCTCCATTAATCAGTACCTTTCAGTCATGTAGGGCAATGCCCCTACCAGCCCCTCTACAGATAGAGGGCGTGACTTCAGGTCTCAGCCTTAAGAGATTTCCATATTAATGAGATACCTAAAGGTCAGAAGGCATAGCCAAGTAAATATTCCTTCTTAGACCCTCCTCCTTCTTCCCTCCCTATTTAACTCAGGTCTGCCCTGGGTTTGGGGGGTGGGGTGCAGCCAGATTCATCTACTTCTACTTTCCTCCATGACAATAAACCCTTTAAAACCATGGACTTCCTTGTGTCTTTGGGACCCTGCCTTGGGAAACTGTGGACTTTGACTACTGAGCCACTGTTTAATCTCCTGCCAGAAGACTTCTCTATGTTCTCACCTCAGAGCCCTGCCTGCTCAAGCAAGCTAGCTGAGCAAGCCACCCAGCCAAGTGAGGGGTGACAAGAGTCTCAACCCTAGGGACACTGTTGGGGTTTCCCTCCCCTAGTTCCTCTCAGCTGCAGGCAGGTCCAGTCCATAAGCCCCCAGTCTCGGTTCTTCCATAGCTCTCAGTGGTTTCTGGGGGCCCAAAGACGGAGACCACTGGCCTCTGGGTCAGCCATTGGCCCAGAGAGCCTCTCTCAGAAGCCCTGTTCCCCTGGGACCACAGACTGAGATCTCCCCACGCCCAAGCAGAGACCCACAGTGTCCGCCCAGAGCTGCCTGGTGTGAACTCATAAATCTCGCTTCTGCTCCCCAGAGCCTTGGGATTCACAACTTGGCCCAACAGGACCCCCCTACCCCGCATGTGTGAGCTAACAACCCCACACTTCACCTGAGTTTTGATTAACTAACTAATAAAAATGTTTCCTTAGTTATTGTTCTCTCAATATTGCCCTTCTGTGTATTTAATTAGGGAGTGGGATACCTCAGAAAAGACGTCTTTTTCCACATTTCTCCATAAATGCAGAAAACAGAGTGGAGAATCATCCTGTCTGATTTGAGAGCATCAATCAGCATTTGGAAATCAAGGTCCTGGACAAGTATCTAATTTTCATGGTTCTCTCTGAAGAGGAAGATGGGAGGAAGACACAGCTTAGGAGGGAAACATCTCCGGTAGCATCAAGTTTGCTGAAGCAAAAGGATTGACAATGAGCTTTTATAACAAAACGGAAAAGTATAAGCCACAAGCATATGTTAGAGATGTATTCATATCTATTCCCTGTGAAAACTGCTGACCATAAAAGAGGAGTCTGATGATGCCTCTAACGGTGTGTGATTTAGTGCGGTCGAATAGTAGTGAAGTAGGATATTTGCATGATGGCAGGAGTAATCTTAGAGAAGTCAGTGTAGAGTGTTTGTGACAATTATATCTATGTCTCTTTCTCCATGAATGTGCATATACTGACGGAATTTGATTGTGAGGAGATCCCAAAGTATCAAAAATACATGATAATCTTTTTTTTTTTTGGTTTTGTGGGGGTTCTGACATAACTTGTGTTTTTTTCCATTGACTATCATGTTAAGTTTCTACTGTGTTTGCTCCTATTCTAAGCGGACTTTGATGAATGTAATAATGCATAAACACTTGCTTAGGTGTGTGAAAAGCCAGAATTCAGTGTTACTTATGCCACTGTTAATCTCAGGATTCACTGGAGCTCTGATTGTTTGTTATGTTTTGTTTTATTTTATTTTTTAAGACCTGTGTATTTGTGTCAAAAAATGTGTAGTGTATATGTATGTGTCTGACTTTGTTTTCTCTCTCTCTCTCTCTCTCTCTCTCTCTCTCTCTCTCTCTCTCTCTCTCTCTCTGTGTGTGTGTGTGTGTGGTGTGTGTGTGTGTGTGTATGTGTTAAGTATGAACCTTACTCTGGTTCCAAATGAGAAAATTGACAGATAAAATTGATGAAAATTTTGCATCTAATGTAATGAGTTTCTATTTAAATTTAAAACATTCAAGGTGCTTGTGAGAAAGTGTAAGTGTATCATTTAAGTATAAGAAATAGACACTTAGACCTGAATATTAAAAAATTAAATATGTAGAAATTAACATTAATAACTCTCTTCATGATTCCAACCTCTGACCTAGCTGAGAAAAAAATGCCATTCTTACCAGTTCTCTGCAAAGTTATTCTGCATGGATTGCAAATAATATAAACAAGGGTAAACTAACAAATCCCAGAACTTTTAACTCATCAATCTCTCTCAACATTTCAGAGAGATGCTCAAAATAAAGTCTGTATAAACTGCTACGAATGGAGTTCAAGTTCTAGCATTTCACACATAAGGCCTGGCCCTCTGGAACAGTTGACTCTTGTTTTTCTGGGTATTTCACATGACTGGACACTGATTTCTTGATCATGGTCTTTTATGATATGTTTCTAAGAATTGCCATACTCCATCAGAATTGACTCATTTGCTTTAGGAGAGAAGAGAAAGTCCAGGAGCCCCAGGAAGTAATAAAAGAACATATGTCCAGTATAATAAAAGTTCAGAGATGCTTGAAGGAGCTTACCAACATGAGGAAAAAAGAATCAAGAGTTGCTGGTTGTGGACTCTACAGCCAAACATCAGAATTAACAGAAATCTCCATCTGTATGCTGCCTGCAGCCAGGGGAGAATGTTTCAGGATGGCCTTTATTAGAGGCTTCTAGAGAAGGGTGGGCTTTCTGGTGATATAGCTGCTTTTGAGTGGTCCTTCCCCATAAGTAATTCTTCACCCCTACTCCCATTAGTGATCTCAGTAACAAAGATCATTAGTTTGCCAAATTGAACCTCTCTATACATTTGACTTTGGGTGGGCTTGGACTCCCTATTTGGGATGGCTAGATATCTTGTTATGCTTCAGCAGGAAAAGTCTGTCACACAACAAAAGGAAATGTTGACCTAAAGGTTAACCTTCTAGGAAGTGATAGTTCTATAATGCCTTAAGAAACTGCTACATCCTAGGGCCTGCTTTATATACACAACTGGAGAAAATTCTTGTTTGGGTCTTATCTGGACACTTGCCATGCACTGGCTTATCTTGCCTTGTGCACTTCATCTATCATGGTTATACATTATGCGATTTTGCCTCAAGGACACAGAAAACGGTTGGCACATTTAGGCATAACATCAGAACTTATTAATCATCTTTAGCCCCAGAAGGATAAAAGGTCCTTCTTGAAGTTTATGTGTGTTCTTAGACCCAGAACAGAGTTTTCCAACTGCTATAAGGGTCACTTGTCCCTGCATTTGTGGAAGCCCATGAGATCAGCTCTGAATGCTGCAGCCCTGACATAGGTTCACACAACTATGTCAGAATTCATTTTTAATTTGACAGGAAACTTGAATAGTATTTAGTAGACAACTTTAGCAGTTTAAATAATCTTGCTTGTATTTAGTAAATAACCTTCATTGATGATAGATTAAAAACAAAGCATATTTTCCATTATAACACATATGAGTAGTTTTCAATGACACATTTCACTAAATTACACTTTTGTTTGTTGGTTTTCTTCTTTTTTCCCCTGCTAGGCACTAATGTTCTCTATTTTTAGTTGACATATCGAAACCTGGGAGAGAACAACATGAGTACACAGGTACTCTGATTTATAAGTGGAAATGTTCATATGCAATGAATCCAGGAAGAAACACACACACACACACCCACACACTAAGGAAGAGCTGGCAAATTATGTCTCAACTTTCCAGTTGTCAGCTTTGTGTAAAATAGATCTACGAAGACCTAAGACTTTTTCATTTAAAAGTAAATATACATCACATTTTATGGTCTTAGTCCCTTCCTGAATTGTGGCATGAAGTTGTAAGATTTTAGTTTACCAGCTTATGAATGAGAGATGATAGTAATATTTACAAATACATTCACAAAATAACTGTGTTTGTGTGTGTTATGTGTGTGTGTGTGTGTGTGTGTGTGTGTGGAGAGAGAGAGAGAGAGAGAGAGAGAGAGAGAGAGAGAGAGAGAGAGAGTTCTTGGCATAAGCTGTTGAAACTCTCAAAGCCCATCCCCAGTGACACAGGAGGTTCCTACAAGGCCTTACCTCCAAATCCTTTTAATTCTTTCAAAAAGTTACAATCTGTGGTGACAAGGCATATACATATATGAGCTTCTGGGCTTATTCTTATTCAAACTATGACAGATGTTGTGCCTATAAAATCTTAGCAGTATAGTTGACTAAAACAGAGCTACATAATAACAAGACAATGTAACTGGGGAAAAGGTCACAAAGCCCTATCACACATGAAGACCTAAAGACAATCAATGTGGGTAGCGAGAGGAAGATCTCTTTCTGCACAGATGATCCCCTAACTGTTTGCCTTATCCTACATGATGAGCATTAATAAGTTTATTAAAGTCATTTTGTGAGGAGCTAGTGGAACATGGGAAGTGGAGGGAGAAGAAATGAAATCATAGGAATAATTTAAATACAAATCTCATATATGAATCTTTCAAAACAATAGATATTACACTTAAAAATAATTCTGAAAATTCTCATAAAATAATGCAAAATCCCTCCATTAAGTTTACTGGTTCAAATTGATAATGAAATCCTGCTGTTTCTCTCTCTCTTAGTATTGTTCATAACCAAAGTATAAAACAGAGCAATGTTCTTCCATAAATAATTACTTCATAGGATTATATTTAAATTTAGAGATTTCAATGTCATTTTACAAGAATTAGTTTGGGTGTTACACACTTTGCCTGTAAGTTAAGTAATTTCATTAAAACCTAGGATTAATTACTGTAAGAAGGAATGCATACCATTTAATCTTATATATTTCACATTTTATTTTTCATGCTTTAGCAGCCATAAATATAAACTTATTTCTATGTGATTTCCTTCCATTAAAAATAAAAAGCATTTGGACTCAAATCCTTTACAGTCTACTAGGAAACATAAGACTTATTGAGTATATTAATACCTAACAAATGGAATCTTCATAATGTTTAATTTACATTAATGTATGGAGTCTTTAAAGTTTTTGTATATACTGTGAAAACAACCAAGTAGATACCATGGAGAATTGTTAGACACACACCCAAAGATATTCAGAATGTGCCATGAACCAATGTAAAATCAAGGACATTAAAGCCAAAGGAGGGAAGGGGGGGGAGGGAAGCCGGAAGGAGGGAAGGGGGAGGAGAGAAGAGGAAGGAGGGAGGGGAGGAAGGAGGAGGGAGAGAGGGAGAAGGAGGGAGGGATGGGGAGAGAGGGAGGGGAGGGAGGAAGGAATTGGGAGGGAGGGAGGGGGAGGGAGGAAAAAAGCGTTGGAGAGAGATCTTAAATCAAACATTGTTTGGATTGTGATTTGACTCTTTAGCAGTGGTAAAGTCTGTAATTGTTGTTCTCATTTTCAAATTAAATTGTATGTATGCCCGTTAAGATTTCCAATCTGGGCTAGGAAGAGACAATTGTCAAACACAGTACAAAAGATCAAACCATGTCTTATAAACAAGTTTGTAGAAACAAGGATTATACTCAGTATTATGTTGCTAGCTAGATATTATTACAAGACTTAAGTCATTGGCGATGGACCCTTTCTTCATAATTAGCAACTTATAGAGCCAGAAGAGAAAATGACTAGATTCCATTTACTGGCCAAAATAATGGGGTCTGAAGTTATCTTTCATACCAGGAAGAAACGTGACATTCATAACTGTGAATAACATAATTGATGTGTACCTATCTAAACATTCTAAGACCACTCTCCATCATCATCATCATCTGACGATGAAGAGGAAGAGGAGGAGGAGGAGGAGGACGAGAAAGAGGATGGGAAAGAGGAAGAGGAAGGGAAAGGGGAAGGGGATGGAAAAGGGGAGGGGAAGGGGAGGAGGAGGAGGATGAAGAGGAGGAGGAGGAGAAGGAGAAGAAGAAGAAGGAGAGGAAGAAGAAGAAATACATGCAAATTTTATTAGGGAGTTTTCTAATGGCATACATGCTGTGGTCCAGCCAGTCCAATAACTGCTGTTTACCAATGGAAGGTCAAATAATCCAGTAAGTTTTCAGTTCATAAGGCTGGATGTCTTTTGCCAGGCCTTCAGTATATGCTCAAACCCAAAAAAAGTAGATTCTGATACTAGAAAAGAATGGCCTTGATGAGAATTGAGCAAGAACACACACACAAAAGCAAATTTTCTTCTTATGTGTCATTCATATTAGGCTGCCCCACAAACAACATCACATTGGGAGGTCACTGTATGATGGTCATGGAACTATTTTTCTTCCTTTTAAGATCATGGGAAATAAGCATCCTGCTGTTAACTTTTGGTATCTCCCAGCTTCAGATGGTTTTGGGACAAGCACAAGAGTATAGAAGTGAAAATAAAGAGGGGGTCATTGATGAATTTCATGAGGTCATTACCTGTGATAGAGTTGGATTTTTCCATTGTATTCTTATGTAAATAATTGCAATGAAATCAGTGATTTATTAATTCAGATTTAAATGACCTGTGCCTTTGGCAGATTGGTTGTTTCCAATTTGTGGTTAACACTTGTTTCTTCAAATCTTCTCAGAAAAGTAACACAACAGCACAATTTAATTCCTCCACAAATGAGTCTTGAAGTATTAGATAAATGGACTTGCTAATATTTATGATGATTTTAGTGTTATTACTGTTTGTTTCCTCAAATAACAATGGAGGAAAAAATAGAAAAGATACAAAGAGAGACACAAAGAGAGACAAGAGAAAAGTGACAGAGAGATACAAAGAGAAAGAAGGAGCAAATCAGAAGGCACACACTATAATATACAAGTTCAACCTGCATTCTTATATAACTAAGTATAAATTTGATGATGAACTGTAAGTTTACACGAAATTGAAGAAGCACAAATGCTAAGTCTAGACAGCATTGCACTAATTTGTGCTAATTATAAGTAATTGTATAATATGAGAGATGGCAATGCAACCTGGGTTATCTTCCTATTGCGATATTTCCTGGCCAGAGTGGGATTTCAACAGCAGTTTTGTCATGACATGTTTGCTTACATTGGTCTGCTTTGTTTGACAATTTTTCTGTTTGTTTGTTATGTATTTTCCTTCCTTTCTTCCTTCCATTCTTTCTTTCTCTTCTTTCTTGTTTTGTTGTTTTTGATTTTTAGGGGTAACAGATATTGGGCTGTGGCACGTGCATGGGCGTGGGTTCTGTTGGGTTGAGTTGTTTTTTTAAATCCTGAGTAATATTCCATTGTATAAATACACCACATTTTCTGTATCCATTCCCCTGTTGAAGGACATATGTGTTTTTTTCCAGCTGCTGGCTATTAAATATATGGCTGCTATGAACATAGTGGAACATGAGTCCTTGTTATATGTTGGAGCATCTTCTGGGTATATGCCTAAGAGTGGTATAAGTGAGTTCTCAGGTAATACTATGTTCAATTTTCTGAGGAACTGCCAGACTGATTTCCAGAATGGTTGTACCAGATTGGAATCCCACCAACAACAGTGGAGGAGTGTTCCTCTTTCTCCATATCTTTGCCAGCATCTTCTGTCATCTAAGCTTTGATCTTAGCCATTTTGACTGGTGTGAGGTACAATTTCAGGTTGTTTTGATTTGCATTTTCCTGATGACTAAGGATGTTGAACATTTCTTTAGGTGCTTCTTAACCATTCAATATTCTTCAGTTGAGAATTATTTGTTTAGCTCTGCACCCCATTTTTAATAGGGTTATTTGATTCTCTAGAGTCTAGCTTCTTGACTTCTTTGTATATATTGAATATTAGCCCTCTATCAGATGTAGGATTGTTAAAGATGTTTTCCCAATCGTTGGTTGTTGTTTTGTCCTATTGATAGTGTCCTTTGCCTTACAGAAGCTTTGCAGTTTTATGAGGTTCCATTTGTTGATTCTTGATCTTAGAGCATAAGCCATGGGTGTTCTGTTCAGCAAATGTTCCCCTGTGCCCATGTGTTCAAGGTTCTTCCCCACTTTCTCTTCTATTAGTTTCAGTGTATCTGGTTTTATGTGGAGATCCTCGATTCACTTGGACCTGAGCTTTGTACAAGGAGATAAGAATGGATCAATTTTCATTCTTCTACATGCTGACCTCCAGTTGAACCAGCATCACTTGTTGAAAACGCTGTATTTTTTCTATTGGATGGTTATGGCTCCTTTGTCAAAGATCAAGTAACCATAGGTTTTGGGGTTCACTTCTCTTTGATCTACCTACCTGTCTGTGTACCAATACCATGAAGTTTTTATCACTATTGCTCTGTAATACAGCTTGAGGTCAGGATTGGTGAATCCTCCAGAAGTACTTCTATTGTTGAGAATAGATATTGTTATCCTAGGGTTTTTGTTATTTCAATTGAATTTGAGAATTGTTCTTTCTAATTCTATGAAAAATTGAGTTGGAATTTTGATAGGGATTGCATTGAATCTGTAGATTGCTTTCAGCAAGATGGTCATTTTAACTATATTAATCCTGCCAATTCATGAGCATGGAAGATCTTTCCAGCTTCTGATATCATCTTTGATTTCTTTCTTCAGAGACTTGAAGTTCTTGTCATACAGATCTTTCACTTTCTTGGTTAAAGTTACACCAAGGTATTTTATATTCCTTGTAACTATTGTGAAGGGTGTCATTTCCCTAATTTCTTTCTCAGCCTATTTATCCTTTGAGTATACAAAGGCTACTGATTTGTTTGAGTTAATTTTATATCCAGCCACTTTGCTGAAGTTGTTTATCCGGTTTAAGAGTGCTCTGGTGGGTTCACTTAAGTATACTATCATATCTTCTGCAAATAGTGATATTTTGACTTCTTCCTTTCCAATTTGTATCCTTTGACTTCCTTTTGTTGTCTAGTAGCTCTAGCTAGAAATTCAAATACTATATTGAATAGGTAGAAAGAGAGTGGGCAGCCTTGTCTAGTCTCTGATTTTAATGGGTTTAATTCAAGTTTCTCTCCATTTAGTTTGATGTTTGTTACTGGTTTTCAAAAAGAAGCAAATATACACAAGAGGAGTAGATAACAAGAAATAATAAAACTCAGGGCTGAAATCAACTAAGTAGAAACAAAAAAGAACTATACAAAGAATCAACAAAACCAGAAAATGGTTCTTTGAGAAAATAGACAAGATAGATATACCCTTAACCAGCCTAATCAAAGGACACAGATAAAGTATCCAAATTAATAAAATTAGAAAAGAAAAGGGATATATAAAAACAGAAACTGAGATATTTTGTAAAAAAATCATCAGATCGATTTTCTCAAAGAACCATTTTTCTCAAAGAACCGATTTTCTCAAAGAACTATTGTCAGTTAACAGAATAATATCGTTAGGTTCCTCCCTAGAACTTAGGGTTCCTTGTCCCATTAACAAAGGCAGGTATGTGTTCCATATCTAGAATTAGGTCCAATCACAAAACTGTTGGTCAATCACATAACATTTAAGCCACTATTGCAACAGTATGTATATATTGTCTTATTATTATATTTTTCCTAGGAACACAACTGTGTGAGACTGATAAATATATTTTATTAGTTTGGACAATGCATAGCACCTTTCAATACTATAGTAAGCTAGCCCATGGAGACAAAACTTTTAGGTGAGTAATGGATTGATATCTCCACAGTCTATGACTCAAATATGTGTTGTTTTCAGCAATATGGTCTCACCATCAAGTTCTGGAGGTTAATCAAGGGTATTGTCAACAGCTTCTTAGGCTTTGGTCTATGAGACCTAATGGCCAAAAACTAAACATTTGGAAAACCCAGTCTTTGTATTCTATTTTTTATAGGCTAGCACATGCTGTCTAGTTTAGGCATTATCGTCCCTGTTGTAGAGTAATGTTGGACAAAACTCGCAAGGGGGGGGCCTTGGCACCAAGTCCTCCCGAGTGGCGGTGGAGGAGGCCACCGACTGCGGTAGGGTGGGGTTCACTTGCGGAATTCGGAGAGCAGATGTGGCAGCCTGGAGTCAGGCCTGAAGCAGAGGCCTGGGTTCCGAACACTTCCCCCCAGGGCACTGTAGTTCCCACATGGTTGAGACAGGTCGCAGAGTCATAGAAGTAGGCCAAGAAGACTGGGCTTCCATGAAGTAGTTTTATTGACGAGAATGGTGAATCTGGTGAATGGTTGTTCCCCCCCACCCCAAAAGCCAGGAGGAGTTCCCTTATATAGGAAAGGGGCTGGACTAGGGAGGAGACTTAATTACCTATGCCTCCCCGGCCTCATTACTATGCAAATCTCAAGGCAGAGGGCTCTTAGGCACGCCCCTTACCTGTGTCTTAGATGACTTATGTTATAGGTTGAATGGAGACTGCGGGTCAGGGGCCTGGGTTTTGGGGGCGTGGCCACCCACCTTCAATCTCAGGGTTCCAGGCCAATGGCAACCCTTCCATGGCCCAACATAGTAAGTCTATTAAAATATATAATTTTAATATATATTAAATCAACATAATATGTACAACTAATATATATTTTAGATGTATATTTATGCATTAGTTGTATATATATATTTGAAGTGACTTTCATTCATTTAAAATGACTGAACATTGTTTAATAAACTCTAAGTCATTTTCTAAAAAGAATGATAACAAATAAGCATGTAATCAGAATTCACTGCAGATTTTAATAACAGCTTTATTAAAATTTCACATATCTATACAATCTTGATTATAAGATAAATACTCTTGAGATTCCATTATTTTAATTTTCACCAAACATGAAATCAAGTCTTGGCTCTTTCTAAGGCACTCAATTTATTTTTATTTTTATTTTATTATATAGCACACTTGTTTTCCCTTTCTGGGTAAAGTCCTATGGTAAAAATTAAATGATATTAGCCTAATGTATGTTATAAAAACTGTCAAGAAAACTGGAATATGCACCAAAAGGTTTATACTTGGTCATTCTTAAATTTTAATGTCTTATGTAGATACCAAATTTCTACAAGAAAAAAAAAGATTGAAAGAGAAAACAAATCTGAGTTTTTATGTATAATCAGATAAAAGAAATATTTATTTATATTGAATCCTCAAAAAAATTCAACACTGGGAGACAATCACATTTTGTAAAACTGCCAACACAGAGATTCATGGCTTCTTAATGTACTTGGAATAAAGGACTAGAGAGTGCTTGGCATAAGTGCATCATAAATATCAACACTTTCAAGACACATGGAACACTAAGAAAGGGAAGATGGAAGGTAGTAACAAATAAAGCATAGTGAAGAAGAATGCAAAATGCCTTGTTATGGTATGACATGACTATGGCATTCACAAACTCACAACAGCTAAGGTTCAATTTATACACACTGCACAAGAGTGAGCCAGTATGTAGGTATGTATCATATATATCAAGCATATATGGGTGAGAGGCTTCTGATTTAAAGGTGGTAATGGTAGCTTATGGATATTATACAAGAGGATATCTTTGTCTTCAGGTTCCAAAAGCAATGGTAAGTTACTCCTGCTTGAGTGAATATTTCTAAGCATCTCCCAATAAATGGCCCTGGTCAAACTCAGTGGATCACAAAAATAAAAACAAAACAAAAAGACTTGAGAGGGAAGGAGGGACTTGAAAGGAAGGGAAGAGAGGCTGAAAAAGATTGGAAAAAAGATAATAAATTGTAGAAAGATGAATGTTACCATAATGAAGACTAAATTAAAACATAATGATAATGATAGTAGTAATAATAAAACAATTGTTTAAAATTCATGAAAAATGTTTTATAATAACTGAAGACTGAGAACTCATATCAATATATAAATTGTAAATCCAAGTGTTAGACAAAAGCAAAAGTAACAAAAATAGTTCCTCATATTTGGCATCTTATTGTGATCTAACACAGATAAAATTTATTATCGTACACTGAACAAAATTACCAAAGATGCATAGTTAATAAAATATTAAGCTAATTTGAATATATCAAATGCCTACAGTGAAAAATATTAATTATATAAGTTTACATACACTTTTCTACATTGATAGTACTTCTTACATCAAGAAATAATATCAAGTACAGCATCTGTTTTAGATTGAATGATTCCTGAATGAAAGCACAGTCAGATATAGATTTGTGTAAAGTATTGAATTTTTTAAAGGATTACACAAAAAGGCAGCACATAATTTCTCCTCTTGCTCTTAGTACAACCATCATTGCTGAATTTCTTTGCTGACTATTTTTAATCAGTGTCATGATCAGGTTTATCAAAAAGTAAAATAATATCAGACTTCTATTAACTTCTTTTGACCTTTCTATGGTGTTTTGCAGCCATCAGCATTGAGTCTATTTGTTTCTGAAGAATCTACATATTTAATAGCAAGGGATTTTCCTGTCATAATATTTGCTCACTCATCCACATCATTAAGACAGTTATTAGTTGAGGACAAAGACAGCCACAATACTCCCTGATCACCTTGAAGCAGACTGCTGACTTGGAGGTTGTATCTGACTTAATTCATCAAGGATTACTGATGTGAAATTAGTTTCTACAATGGAAATCTTTAGCACATATTTAGCAATAACCAATTTAATGCTTAATAGGAAACTTCTTCTCAAACCAATGCCTGAGAACAGCAGGTTTATATCAAGAGAGAAAACAATAAATGCGTTGCTGAAATTAGGAAAATCTCTAGAATGTTGGTAAACATCTGAAATCAGAAAAAGATGAGAATATCGGGGGAAAGAATCAATTATTTTAACATTTTTAAAAGACTAATTTTTAAGTATATGCACTCATTAAAACCCTGAAATAATATAGATGCTGAGATTTGTCCAAGTTGGCAACTGTATTTGACTCAAGCACTGGTACGGAGTAGATCTGTTGCTAATTTTAATGCTTTCCTTTATTTAAAATGGTTCCTGTTGTTGAACTCATACACAAAATTTGCACAAAATATGCACAGTTTAGTTTTATACTTTGCTAATATTAGTCTATTTGAAATAACTTAGCTGTATGTATTCTACTCACAAATAGATTAAACAGGTTTTACTATTTCTTCAATAAACTGAAGACATAAATATATGATTTTTACTTTTAGGGAATTTTACATATTTCATAAGGTAGTCTACTTCAGGGGAAAAACAAATAGCAGCAAGATGCAAAGCATACCATATAATCTAAAATTAATCATTTTTATTTCCATTAAATTTGGCTTTTGGAGCAACTACTTACTACTGTATATTTCCTGATAAATAATTTCCATTTCTGTCTCATCATTTGCCAGGCATGAATTTATAAAAAAAAAATGCACAACTAATATACAAGGATTTCCATTAAACAATTATAAGGCTTTGAAAGCCTAGATTTCCATACCAAGGAATTCATGTTTCTGCTAAGTTCCTTTTTGTCTTTTTAGCAGAGTTCAAATTATAGGCTAAGATTTGAAGCTCAAGCAGGTTAAGTATTAGAGCTAAGAACTGGAAGTCTGCCTCAGGTGAAGTCTCACTTGGACCTTATCCAGCCCCTCTGAATACTACCCTTTATTTTACCCTTAGTCAAAAAAAAAATATAGAACACTCATTCATGGTTGAAGAAATTCTAACATCTCTGCTCTATTGTACAAAATAAGAACTCCATGTTCAGGTTGCCTTTATAAAGTAGCTAGTAGGAGTCTCTAAACTACTGTGTCTGACTCTATGTTAAATGTCTTTTTCACTAGAGAGATTATGTTTCATATCCAGAACAAAGGAGGTCAAGAAGACTCAGAGCCAACAGCCCTTTTTCAGATTGAGGTTAAGTTACCTTCCGTTCATGAACTTTGTGTTAATTTTTACTTCTCGCTTATTGTTTGTAATTTAACAAATGGAATGGTTATAAGCAATGGATCTTCCTTTACAAATGCATTATTTGTAACTCTGAATTAGCAAAGTTAGCAAATTTTATTATTAAAGTTATTTTGTTATATGGGTGTTAGCTGAAACATGTAAGGATAATTATCACATTTTTCCTAAATATTCCTTATTTTTAACACATGATTTTTTGTGGGTAATAGGAAAGACTATTTTAGGTCAGAAAAAAGGTTGCACATAACTTTAATCCCAGCACTTGGGAAGAAGTAGATGGATGTACTGGTTGGTTTTATGTGTCAATTTGACAAAAGCTTAAGTTATCACAGTGAAAGAGCCTCCCTTGAAGAAGTGCATTCATAAGATCCAGCTGTAAGGCATTTTCTCAATTA
The DNA here is from genome assembly GCA_021653895.1 of Mastomys natalensis. Classification (NCBI taxonomy): domain Eukaryota; kingdom Metazoa; phylum Chordata; class Mammalia; order Rodentia; family Muridae; genus Mastomys; species Mastomys natalensis. The sequence goes on along the minus strand of JAJTUV010000329.1, from coordinate 635,857 downwards.
GTGATCAAGAGTGGGAGGGCCCCTTGTGGGTGGTACCAACCCTGGGCTGGTAGTCTTGAGTTCTATAAGAAAGCAAAGCTGAACAAGCCAGGGTAAACAAGCCAAAAAGTATCATCCCTCCATGTCCTCTGCATCAACTCCTACTTCCTGACCTGCTTGAGTTCCAGTCCTGACTTCCTTTGGTGATAAACAACAATGTGGAAAGTGTAGGCTGAATAAACCCTTTCCTCACCAACTTCCCTCTTGGTTATGATGTTTTGTGCAGGAATAGAAATCCTGACTAAGACAAATTGATATCAGCATAGTTGGGTATTTCTGTGACAACCTGAACATGTTTTGAGGAGGACTGTGGAAGAAATTTGGAACTTTGAGCTAGAAGAGCTGTTGGGATGTTAAGAACTCTGTGGAATGTTCTGTAGGAGCTGTGAAGATAATGTTGAGAACAGGGCAGAAGATAGAGGCCTGACTTGTGAAATTTTAGAGTGAAGATTAAAGACTCTTACCAGGGCTGTTGCTATTTTGATTGTGAAGATTTTGTGGTTTGTTTGAGATCCAGCTGTAAGGCATTTTCTCAATTAGTGATCAACAGTGTGAGGTCCTAGCCCATTGTGGGTGGTGCCCTCCCTGGGCTGGTACTTTTGGGTTCTATAATAAAGAAACTGAGCAAGTCAGGGGAAGTAAGCCATTAGGTAACATCCTTCCATGGCCTCTGCATCAGCTCCTGCTTCCTGACCTGCTCGAGTTCCAGTCCTGACTTTCTTTGGTGATGAACAACAATGTGGAAAGTATACACTGAATGAATGCTTTCCTCCCCAACTTGCTTCTTGGTCATGATGTTTGTGCAGGAATAGAAACCTTGTCTAAGACAATGGATCTCTGTAAGTTCAAGCCAGTCTGGTCTACTAGATTGAGTTCCAGAACAGACAGGGTTACAGAGTGAAACCAAAATAGATAAATGAATAAATGAAAACAAAAATAAAGACGATTTTGAAATATTACAGAGAAAAAGGTGCCTAAACAGAAATAAGGTATAAATTGCTATCTTTTGAACATGCGTAGCATAGTGATTACAATCATGATCAATCAGGTTGCTAGCGACTGTTCTTTACCAAATTGTGCCTGTTTTAGCTGGATTAGATGTTCATATGGCTATATATCTTCTATTTAGGAAGAGGAATCATTATCCTGAGCTGTTTATAGTACAGGTGATCCAATAGATAGTTCACATAGTCACATAAAATGGCCTGATTTAAACTTAGAGGGTAAAAAAATAAAAAAAAATAATCTAAGAAGAGAAACATGTGTGGGACAGATGGAATGTGAGAGGAGAGGGGTAAGAGAAGTAAGAGGGAGATAAGAGGAGATACTAAAAATAGTCAGAAAGGTGGAGATTCAAGGTGACAGTGGCTACCAACAACCTCTGGACCTGTGGGTACTTCTAGGAACCTCAGAGATCCATGAGTGCTTCTTGGGAAGATGCAGTGGCAGAAGATGAGCCTACAGAGCACCTAGTATCTCCAGAACAACAAAACAAAAGAAAATAAACAAAATAAACAAAAAGGCAGGTCTTCCGGAGAGATAGTCTTCAGAGATAGAGGTAGTTTGGGAGAATTGAAAAACAAATGACAGAAGGAAACATATTCAGAACTGAAGCAGAATCCTGGGGTGACAGGCAAACAAGTACAGCCACAGCCTGCCTCACACCATCACCACAAGTGAGGCTGATACTCTCACTTGCTCTCAGATAGGCCATTGATAAAGAGCTGCTGCTGCTACTGCTGCTGCTGCTGCTGCTGCTGCCATGCTGGGAACTGGAGAGTAAGGGCTACAGTGCTGCCTCTGGGCTACAAACATCCTTGTGATGTCTTAGGCACCCATAGTGCAGGATTGTGTACAGCAGCCTGAAGCTAAGAATTCTGTGGTTTTTAGTACCACCTGAGCCAATGTTGCTGTCCCCATGATTCCTGCTGCCATCAGAGATCATGTTGATTTCCAAGATCTGTGCCTATGTTGCAGACCAAAGTGATTTCTGCTATTTTAGACTGTGTTGATGGCTGTCATACATACCATAACAGAGGCCAGTTTGGTGTCCACAATCTGTTGCTGTCAGAGACTCCATGGAAGCACATGATCTGTGTAGTCACCAGCTGCTATGAGCATTGAACCTTTGTTTACAGAGGTATTAATGACTGCAGAGTCAGACGAAGAATGAGACACATTGAAGGATTCCTTGACAATCTCATTGCCACCACTCATCATAAAGAAGCAGTCAATACAGGAAGCTATTGAAGTGAATCCTTAATAGTTATGATAGAGATACTGAAGAGTAGCTTTTCAGAAGTTAATGGCTTCTGGCAGGGGCTAGGTTGGGGCAAGGTCTTAGTCTTTCTTAAGGGACTGTACACTGGAAGTTTGTCCATGTTCCAGGGAATATAAGTGAAACACAAATTTGACTAGGTGTTTGTTTGTTTGTTTTGGCATTGGTTTTGTTTTTGTTTGGGGGGAGGGACATAAGAGTGGGAGGGTGGATCTGGAGAAATGAGATGTGAGATGTGAGTGTGAGTGAGTGAGATGTGAGTTGTGTAAAATTTTCATGTAATTAATAAAAATATTACATTGGGGGAAATGAAGTAAATAGGATGAAGTATATGGATATATAAAATTATCAGTGAAAATTTTAATTAATAAGAAGATAAACAGCAAGATTTGAGAAATTTACAGGATTTTTTTTTCATACATGGCCTAGCATTTTAACATTTTGTTACACTGTTTTGATCATGTTTTTTTCTTCTTCTAACTCCTAATATGTCTATACACCTAGCTTTATGTTCTTTCTTTTTCCTTCTCTTTAAAAAAGAAAAAAACAAAATAAAATCAAAACAAGTATACAAAAATATGAACACAAAATGACCAGACAAACTTACAACAACAAACACAAATAACAAACAACAACAAAAACAAAACAATAAAAAAAAAAACCACTGGAATAAATTTTTGTGTTTACCAGTGACTTCTGGGCATGGAACCCACCCTGGAGAGAGTGTGGTTCATATGTCCAGTGACATTCCTTTGGGGAAAAATAGTTTTCTCTTTGATAGCACACATCAAATACAAATAGATTGTTGGTTAGGGCTAAGAACCCTAATCTATTTATTCAATTTTGTGCTGTGATACAATCTGGTTACCTGTGAAGTCCAATGTCTTACATGTGCTGCCATGTCTCTGTGAGAAGTTTGAATGAGAATGTCCCCTATAGGCTTATATATTTCCTTAGTCAACAGGTAGTAGTATTCTTTGAAGTATTAAAAGATGTAGCCTTTTAAGAAGAAGGATGTCACTAGTGTTGGCTTTGATTTTTCAAAAGCCCTTGTCATGCCTACTGAGTCAAATTTCTCTTCTCTCTGTTCTCTATCTCTATTTGTCTATCTCACTGTCCATTTTCCTGTTTCTCTGTCTCTCCCTGTCTCTATCTCTGTCTCTCTGTCTCCCTGTTTCTGTCTCTCAGGGCTGACTGTCAATGAATGACCAACATCTATTCTCTTCCTCTAGGAAGAACCCCTCTTATACCCAGCTTTCTTTAGTTTCCTATGCTTTTTGCATATAGTAGAAGACTCATGGACTTTTTCCATCCACTTAGCATTCTATTGGTATCTTTCTATTTTACCTCAATCTGTATAAGGTCATAAGCCCTAAGGCAATCTCTTTCGAACATATTTCCCTAATTTGTATCTGGAAACATGAGCTATAATTGTAGAGACACTAATGGAGAGAAATCATACACATAGTAAATTATTTGAAAAGGTACACCAGGGCTGGAGAAATGACTCAGCAGTTAGAGGCTAGGCTCACAAACAAAAATATAAGAAGAGGTACACCAGATAATTTTTTATTGAAATTTAAATATTCATGCTTCATTCCTTATGTTCCCTCTATTGATATATCATAAAGTAAGCTATTTATTCTGCCTGTAAATGATGGTTTAAATCAATATAACATCACAGTTATTTCATCAATTCAAAAAGACTTCTTGTGATTAGGTAGACACTGTAGAGGAATTTTAAACCAGCAACACGGTTGCTCTAGCAAAGGATAACATCCAAAAGACCTCCAAGGTCTGTAGGATCTGGCTGGAATACAGATACATCCTTAGTATGCAGTTCCAATCCCTAACAACATATAGGTAAAGTTAGTTTGTAGAATGAAGCAACCATGTTTGAAAATGACTTCTAAATGAGGAGCAGGCAAAGTGAAAAATCAGAGATAGGTCTGACTTGACATAATGAGTCAGAGATAGAATATGCTGAACTCTGATGAGAACTGAGAGAATATAGGGGCAACTTCAGAGAGCAACACACACACACACAGAGAAGAGAGAGAGAGAGAGAGAGAGAGAGAGAGAGAAGAGAGAGAGAGAGAGAGATTTAGCTTGAGATTAAGCAGAGTAATTCCGTGAGAATCTGGGAGAAGGAAGATTGAATCAGTCAGCTTACAGAGGAGTTTGGGCTAGAATATCTGAGTTGAACTAGCCAGCCAGAGTTCAAGAAAGAACTAGAAATGGTACTTATGCGACAGTAAACCTCTAAGATAACAATTATATCTGACAAATAATAGATACATTTATAAGACACAAAATCACATTCAATAAGTGCTACATTCTCAGTATTTTCTTCTCATCACATATGAAGATATCTTCTAAGGAAATTACTTTAGGTCATATGAATTATCCCCTTTTTTCTTCTTTGTCTATGGAAAGGTGATTGTTCTGCTATATTTGGAACAAACTTTTGAAAGCATGAGTAAGTGTATCCCAAATTTTTGATGACCAGGAAGTCATTACTTTTGAAATGAAATTTGCCTTAGTCAAAAAAGATAAGAACAAAATTTACTTCTCAAAATTGTTTAAATGTATCAGTATTGGGTGGAAATTAGACACATTAAAGACTTTCAAATAACCTTAATATTTAGTCTTGTTTATGTTCTATCCTTTCCTGTAGCTTTTCTCTCAGTCATCTGTAAAATTTTAGTTTCTAGTTGTAAATACACTTCATCTCTCCTCCTGTCTTCATGTTTTCAACTATGTGTTTGAAGCTGAATACTCTTATAGAAGCAAGTGAGGGGGGTTGGGATAGGGGGTTTCAGGGCAGGGGGAATAGGGAAAGGGAATAACATTTAAAATGTAAATAAAATGTCCAATTAAAAAATAACATAGCTCTGAAAAAATAATAAAGAGAAAGAAAATAAAAGCAAGCCAGAAAAGCCTAGAACAAAAAAATAAGAAGCAACTAAACAAACAAGCAAACAAACAGTGAAACAGAAAAACAAAAGTAAAAAAAAAAAAAGGACAGGGAACAAATATAGATGTAGACTTACACATTTGCTCACTCAGAAATCTCAGAATTAAAAAAAAAAGAGACTCTTTTTTTTTTTCTTTGAGAAAATCAACAAAATAGATAAACCCTTGGCCAGACTAATCAGAGGGCAGAGAGACAGTATCCAAATCAATAAAATCCAAACTGAAAAGGGTGACATAACAACAGAAACCGAGGAAATTCAACAAATCATCAGATCCTACTACAAAAGCCTATACTCAACAAAATTGGAAAATCTGGATGAAATGGACAATTTTCTAGACAAGTATCAGTTACCAATGTTAAATCAGGATCAGATAAACCATCTTAACAGTCTCATAACTGCGAAAGAAATAGAAGCAGTTATTAAAGGTCTCCCCACCAAAAAAAAGTCCAGGTCCAGATGGTTTTAGTGCAGAATTCTATCAAACCTTCAAGGAAGATCTAATACCAATTCTCTTCAAACTATTCCACAAAATAGAAACAGAAAGAACACTACCTAATTCATTCTATGAAGCCACAATTACGCTTATACCTAAACCACACAAAGACCCAACAAGAAAAGAGAACTTCAGACCAATCTCCCTTATGAATATCGATGCAAAAATACTGAATAAAATTCTCTCGAACCGAATCCAAGAACACATCAAAACACTTATCCACCATGATCAAGTAGGCTTTATCCCAGGAATGCAGGGTTGGTTCAATATACGGAAATCCATCAACGTAATCCACTACATAAATAAACTCAAAGAAAAAAACCACATGATCATATCTCTTGACTCTGAGAAAGCATTTGACAAAATTCAACACCCCTTCATGATAAAAGTCTTGGAAAGATCAGGAATTCAACGTCCATACCTAAACATAGTAAAAGCAATATACAGCAAGCCAGTAGCTAACATCAAACTAAATGGGAGAGAAACTTGAAGCAATCCCATTAAAATCAGAGACTAGACAAGGCTGCCCACTCTCCCCCTACCTGTTCAATATAGTTCTGGAAGTCCTAGCCAGAGCAATTAGGCAACAGAAGGAGATCAAAGGGATACAAATTGGAAAGGAAGAAGTCAAAGTTTCACTATTTGCAGATGACATGTTAGTATACTTAAGTGACTCCAAAACTTCCACCAGAGAGCTCCTAAACCTGATAAACAACTTTAGCAAAGTGGCTGGGTATAAAATTTTCTTTCTTTTTTTATTGGATATTTTATTTAATCCTCCCTCCTCCTGCTTCTATGAGGGTACTCCTACCACCACACCACCCACTACTGCCTCCCCGCCCTGGCATTCTCCTATACTGGGGAATCAACCCTTCACAGGACCAAGGGCCTCTCCTCCCACTGATGTCCCACAAGGCCATCCTCTGCTACATATGTGGCTGGAGCCATGAGACCTGTTTTCTTAACCACAGGATATTCCATTAATTATACTTGGGTCTAAACCTTTAGCACATAGAATTTTGGGAGACAATGCATATCAAAAACTGAGAACACTTAACTTAAGTAGCTAGCATGTACTGGAACAATCTATGCTCTCAGCAGACTACTGTGATAGGGAAAATTGTAAATGAGTAAAGGCTTTATGTTCTTGTCAGAATAAATCTTTGTAGTGTTGCATATTATGCTCAAAACATTCCTGTGTTGAAGGACTGCTTCCAGCTGCTGATAATACGGAGAGACGACTAGATCATGAACCAATAGTATTATCAGAGGACTAAATGCCTGCTGAGTTCATACCTGCTATATTAAGATATAGGGCTTTGGAAGAGAAAGCGAGCACTGGGAGTTGGGATTTCAAGGGTATATTTTGTTCCTGGCTCTTCCTCTCTCTTGGCTTTATGGCAAGTAGAAAGTAGCCAGCATATTGTCACACTCTCCTGGCGAGGTGTTTGTTTTCCCACAGACTTAAACGCAATGGAGCCACGTACATGTAGTACAAATTCTGAAACTATATTTTAATAGAACCTCTTTTCCTTTAAGGTGAAAGTTTGAAATTTAATTTTGCAATAATATAAAACTAATAAAAGTAACTATATTTTAGAAATTTTGCTTCTGTTTATTTAAGTAAACTAGTGTCATTTTTTCATGCAAACTAGACATTACTTTTGGTCTTGTTCTTGGGAAGGAGTTATACAGAGTTGAGTATGAAGAAATATTTTTTCACAGTTAGCATAAGCTTTGGATTCAATAAAAATTGAATTCTATGTGATGATTTAATATATTCATGATTCCAGATACAATGGTAATCTTTGAGTTGACAGCTTTTATCAGGACACCAGATATACTAATTATAACTTTAAGTACTTAATAATATTAAAATAAAGTGTTACTGTTACTAAATTACCCTAATAAGATGACTTAGTAAAAATTTATTTCACAGTTGAAAATAATTGACAAATTTGCAATGTGCTTTGAAGTTCTTAAGCCTTAACTGATATAAATAAAATATGTGTAGATTATAGTAATATAAAGAACAAAACTTTCTTTTCTTCATCTAATTTTAATGAAAACACATAGGTATATTTTAATTTAATTACACAACTTGTCAGTTTAAGATGTTAGATGGCTTACACATTTTTAAAACATCTATGATACTATTGTTTAGAAAATGAAATCTTCTAATGATCTTTAAAATAAATGTACCAGATTTAGTCTTTTCTAACTGGGAGACTGAGAGTTGTTTGCTCCACTCCTGACATTGCAAGGTTTCACAGACAGAACAAAGATAGCAGAAGTCGAAAGCACAGGAATATTATCATTATGAACAGAAAAAAATTCTTTACTAAACAAGTACAAACTTTATCGTTTAATTGTATTTACACTGATGAGTACACACAAAGAAAAATCAATTAGCTGAATCTTATTTCCTTGCTGGGGAAACTGTATCCACCCTTGATAAGGCTGGCACAAAATGTGTAGCTTGTCTCCCAAGTTCATTGAATACGTTTTATAATATTCTGTGGTGTTATTTGGTTTAGATGACTTTGCTAGATGAATTTTCAAAATGCTTCTCTAAAGCAGGAAGTATCATCTTCTAATATTTACTCCTAATCTCATTTATTATAGTGTCAGAATAAAAGGGCATAAAATGAATATAAATTTCCAATTTTTCCAAGGTTCTTCGGGAATAAGTCTCAAAGTTTTAGAGGAATATTTGCAAAGCCTGAGTTTATAATATTGATTATTTTATCTACCAATTTAATTAAACTATTAAATTTTCCTCAGTATGTTTGCTGAAGCAAGTTAAAATGTCCTGTTCGTCAGCTATCTAGCGGATACCTGGATGGGCACTATGCATAGCTAATGTGCTCATGAAGAAAAGGCAAAGCAACATCCAGCATTGATTCCTGTGCTGCCCAGAAATACGTTCTAAGAAAGGAAGCTTAAAAGCAGGAAAGATTTATTTTTCTTGTGGTTTTAGGTGTCTCCGTCCATAAAGACTCCATTTTCTATCTGTGCGTTTGTCGTGTTTTAGTGCAATGTCAAGTCAGTAAATCATGATAGAAGTTTGTGGTAAAGGAGGAATTAGTTCAACTTCTGGAGGACAGGAAGCAAGGAGAGAGTGCCGTGGGTGGTCACTGCAGAGCTCAAAGGCTTGTGCAGCGTGACCTACACACTCTATTCTCCCATACCATTTGATGTTTCCACTTTCCTCCTCATTGGCACTGGGGTAAGTCCTCAAAAAATTAACTATTAGAGTGCAGGTCAGATGTAGAATCAATGCATTCTGACCCATCAGTAATTAATCAATTCAAGAGAGTTAGAGTGTACCCCACCATCAACTATTTAAATACACATACACACACACATACCATATATATATATATATGTATACAATCTCCCTAGTGCTTTAGTATTACTTGTATGTATATGATTTCAGGGCTGACCACGTGGTATGAGATTATGTCTTAGGGGTTGCATTCTTGAGAAAGACTAATCCTCTCCTTGCCGTTCATTAGTTGTCTCTCATTCTTAGTGAGGGGTGGAGGAGTCCCATGACATTTCTTATATTTACTAGTGTTGTTTCTTGCTCACTAATTTACATATGGGGTGAAAACATTTATCACATGCTGCATACATGGAACTCAGAGGATAAACCATGGAAGTCTTTCTACAATGTGAGATCAAATTTCAGTTGCTAAGCTAGGTAGCTTCAGGTTTGTTGGCACACTTGTAAAGTTACAACTGCACTATTTGATAAGTACTATGGAAAAGGTCACATCACTGTTTTAAAGAGATGTACACAAAAACATGTCCTAAAAACACACTGCTATGAAAACATTGAAAAAAATGTATCCATGCAGCAAATTATTTATAAGAAACAAGTAGAAGACACAAACTAGAGAAGATGCTGGGACACAAGACACATGAATACATACATATACAGACATGAATCTATATATACATAGATGCATACATACATACACACATGCATATGTATATATGTATATTATACCTACAAATGTATATATGCATACATACAAACACACAAGTACATGTAGATGTATATATATGAAATGTGTGTGTGATTGTATATTCAATTAGAAAACTGTTTGAGAGTTTGTGTGTGCCACTGAAGAAACTCTTGGCTCATTGAAGACTTTAAGACAAGTCATCTAGGAGGATAATATTTGTTCATAGTATTCTTTTATGCTTGCATTTTTTAATATGGAGAAAAGAATAAAGGATATTTTTAAATGGAATATATTTCACACACTAATGAAAAAGAGTTAGTCTTTGTCATCAGAGAGTAGTTACTTGGGGCTGTAATGACTTAGAATTAGTATATTTCAAAGCAAACTTTATTTTTTATTTATTTCTACTTAGTACCTTCTACCCCACGTAGTAAGAGTTGTGAAATACCTAGAACTTACTACCTTAGATAAGATATGCATTTAACCTGACATCTCTTCATATATTCATTTTTGTTTACCTAAATTGTAGAAAGCCAGCAAAGTGGCTTAGTGGGTGGAGCTACTTATGTTCAGGCCAAATGACTTGCATATCACTTCTGGGCCCCACAAGATGAAGTAGAAAAATGACTTGTAAAAGTTCCTGTTTCTGGACGGCCCTCCTTCAGTTTCTGTCCCACACTTTTGTTGGGCCATGGAAGGGCGCCATTGGCCTGGAAACCCTGAGATTGCAGGTGTGGCCACGCCCCCAAAAGCCAGGCCCCAGACCCGCCCTCTCCATTTCACCTGTACCCTTAAGTCAGGTAAGACACGGGTAAGGGGCGTGCCTAAGAGCCCTCTGCCTTGAGATTTGCATATTATTGAGGCTGGGGGACGTAGGTAATTAAGTTTTACCCTCCCTAACTCCTCCCCTTGATACTCCCCAATATAATATAAATATACTCCTGGCTTTTGGGGGGGAGCGCACCAGATTCACCATTATCGTCAATAAAACTACTTCATGGAAACTCAATTCCGCGTGTCTGCCGTAGGCCCACTTCTACCCGGCAACAGCCTCGACCATGTGGGAACTACAGCGTCCCGGGCTGGAAGTGCTCCGGACCCAGGCCTCCACTTTGGCCCGCTCCGCCTCCGCTGCCTCATCGGACGCCGGCCCCAATCCCGCGAGTGAAACCCCACCCCAGTCGCGGCTGCCTCCGCCGCCTCCTGGGAGGCGTTGGGGCCCTGGGCACTCGCCCGCGGTTTGGTTCCCACACACTTTGTCTCCATATTTGCTCCCATGAGTATTTTGTTACCCCTTCTAAAAGGGCCAAAGCACCCAAACTTTGGTCTTCCTTGTTCATGAGCTTCATGTGGTCTGTGAGTTGTATCTTGGATATTGCAAGCTTTGGGCTAATATCCAATTATCAGTGAGTGCATACCATGTGTGTTCTTTTGTGATTGTGTTACCTCACTAAGGGTGATATTTTCTAGTTCCATCCATTGACCTAAGATTTTCTCGAATTCATTGTTTTTAATAGCTGAGTAATATTCCACTGTGTAAATGTACCACATTTTCTGTACCCATTCCTCTGTTGAAGGACATCTGGGTTCTTTCCAGCTTCTGGCTATTACAAATAAGGCTGCTATGAACATAGTAGAGCATATGTCCTTGTTATATGTTGGAGCATCTTCTGGGTATATGCCCAGGAGTGGTATAGCTGGATCCTCAGGTAACACTATGTTTAATTTGATGGGGAACTACCAGACTGTTTTCCAGAGTGGTTGTACCAGCTTGCAATCTCACCAACAATGGAGGAGTGTTCCTCTTTCTCCACATTCCCCCCAGCATCTGCTATCACCTACATTTTTGATCTTGGCCACCTTGTGCAGTCACCAAAGGTAGACACTGATGTGGATGCCAGGAAGTGCATGCTGACAGGAGATATAGCTGTCTCCTTAGAGGTCTGCCGAAGCCTGAAATATACAGAGGCTCATGTTCACAGCTAACCATTGAGCTGATCATGGGGTTCTCAATGGAGGAGTGAGAGTGAAGACTGAAGGAGCTGAAAGGGTTTGCGGCCCCATGGGGAGAGCAAAAATACCAACCAACCAGAGTTCCCAGGGTCTAAACCACCAGCCTGGGAGCACATAGGGAGGGACCCATGGCTCCAGCTGTGTAGTAGGGGAGGATGACATTGTCAGGCACAGGTGGGTGAGGAAGTCCTTGGTCCTGTGAAGGCTGGATGCCCCAGTGTGGAGGTATTAGAGGGCAGGGAGTTGGAAGTGAGAGGGTGGGTGGGGGCATATCCTCATAGAAGCAGGAGGAGAGGGGATGGGATAAGGGGTTCCTGGGTAGGTGGGGAAATGGGGAAAGGGGATTACATCTGAAATGTAAATAAAATATCCAATAAATAAAAAGATTTTAAAAAGTTGTTCCTCTTTGACGACACATGCACCATCATGCTCACTATAGGGACGCACACACACATACTCTCTCTCTCTTTCTGTCTCTGTCTCCGTCTCTGTCTCTGTCTCCTCTCTGTCTGTCTGTCTCTGTCTTTGTCTCCCCACCCTCACACACACTCATACTTAAAATAATAAACATATTCTGTGTTTTAATTTCTTTGAACTTTTTGTAGGGATCCTCATGGATAATGAAATTTCCATATTCTCTTTTTTCCTCTGGTAACAAAGATAAAGTTGAAGAAGAAATGCTATTATCTTAAATAAATCTTTAATAAGGATAAAACCATACTTAACCAGTATAAAAAATTAAATATCTAATATTCAAAATAAATATATAGAGAAAACATGTATACAAAGATTGGGCTAGCCACCTTTTAGTAGGATGCTCTTTTGAAAGTCTTAATAAAAAGTATCACCAAACCTAAGGGTTTCAAAAAAATGAAAATGTGTTTTTCCTAACAACCTATCTCCAACATCTTGAACCTGAAGATGTAGTATAATCTGAAAGACAACTTGCACTATACCATGGTTATCAGGAGGTCAATAGTAGCTTAACAGAATCCCACTTCTGTCATTCATTTCTTACTTCATATAGACTTCATACAGACCTCATACTATCTTTTGTCATCCAAAGAATCAAGGCAAATAAATCATAAAAAATATATTCTGTATATAACAGAGAAAGAGATTGTTCATAGCTTTCTTTATACTTGTATTTTTTTAAAAATATCATGCTAGTGAGTTACTGTGGTGGTAAGTTTAATATCAACTGAAATAATCTATTGTCATTTGGGAAGACAGAACCTCAATTCAGAAACTGTTCCCACCTGATTAACCTTAGGACAACCAAGTGGGTTATTTCTTTGCTGTTTGACAAGGGAGAAGAAGTCTATTCATTGTGGATGGTACATTGTGGATGTGTTGATATTCCTAGGTTCAATAATAATAATAATAATAATAATAATAATAATCAGGCTGAAGAATCCAGGAGGAGTAAACTAATTAAACTAGTTCTCCATGGCCTCAGTTTCATCTTCTGCCTCCAGGTTCTTCCCTTGAGTTTCTCCTGGACAAAGTAGTATGAGATGTGATACAAAACAAACTTAGTCCTTTTTAAGTTCATTTCAGTCATGGTGTTTATATCGCTGAAATAGAATTCATATCTACTATAATTCTGCATCTCATGTATGAAACAGAACTCTTTCATAGTTTAGTTATATAGAAAAAGTATATTATATACAGCATTTTCTATTATTGACAATGCCAGGTATCTACTTGGGGTTTAAGTAAGGTATTGCCAGTGGAAGATACAACAAGTATAACCACAAACTTGATATTCCCTGAATTATGCAGCCCCTTTTCAGTTTCCTATGTTCATTTTTTTTCAGTATGTTCTGTCACAGATGTTCTATTTAAGTAGTAGAACATCCAATTTATTGACCTCTCAACCTTCTGTTAGTCTTACAGGGCCTCCTGTGAATAGTAATTACTTATTTGCATAGACTGCCCAGCTCATTTCAGAATAGACCTCATATTCCCACTACTTGAGATTAATACAACTGATGGTTTGGGGTCCTAGCCCAAAGTATTCGAACCAGTATTTCTGCATTGGTATGCTTGAGGTTTTGCACATCATAAACTCCTCTTCATATGCTAGGTTCCACTATTCAGTTTTGCTTGGCTATCATATGATTAGTAAATATTTTTACATGTACTTTCATTTGTCCATGATTTAAAACTTTATTTATGTTAGTAAGGAAAGAATAGTTTAAAAGCTGTAGGAATTACTGCTCTTTAAGTTTTTATGATTCAAATCTTTTGGTGTTGGAATAATTTCACTGTACGTTAGCAACTGCCAACACATCTATAACTGCTCTGGCTGCCTTGAGCATAAGGATTATCAATTTATCATCCAACTATAATATTCCTGCATCTACATCAGCCATCTTGAATATTCCACAAAGATCTGGTGAATAACTTACAAAGATATAGACCTGTCTTGTCTCCCAAAACACAGCCTCACCCAAGGCTGATTGAAATAGTTAGTACCAGATTTTTTGCTATCACAAAATTGGATGAACTCTATGTGACCTTGCTCTAATTTTTAACTTGGATAGGAGGTACATATTTTTTGGAGTACTACTGGAGTAAATCCTGTGACTGTTGCTAAGAGGCAAGGTTGCCATTGCTTCACTATGGGAGCATCATAGAATGTGCTTAGTATTAAAGTAGCAAAGTTGTGATTACTCTAAAATATGATTGCTAGTATTCAAAACAAATTGCTCTGTGTAGCCCAGAAAGAGCAGTTGAATGAACAAACTGTGAAAGGAATTAGGCAGCTTATAGCTTGACACTTAAGGTAAAACTAGATGTAACAGTAGCAAATCCTCCAGAGACATAGTCCACCTGGGAAGGTAATCCTGCCCAAAGTGACAGGTGTCTATATTAAATGATCCTATACATGTTGGGCACATAATTGCAGATCAGTCTGTCATGCGTAGTGGGTAATAGTAAAGTCCGAGATTCCAACTCATGTTTCTAAGAACAATTACAGAAAGGGTAAACTGCAGCCCTGTAGAGGAATTATAAGCCAGCAACATGGCTTCTCTGGCAAGGAATCACATCCAAACACCTTTGAGGTCAGTGTGATCTAGCTAGAATACAGAAATTCCCTTAGTGCACACCTTTAACCTCTCTGGCCAGAATATGGACACATCTTTAGTTCTTCAGACTAGGATATAGACATACCTTAAGCAACACATTTAATTCCAAACAATGGAGGTAAAGTTAGTTTGTAGAAGGAAGCAGCCATATTGGAAGGTGACATCTATTTCAGGGGCAGACATAGTGATGAATCAGAGAAAGATTTGACAGAATGAGTCTGAGATAGGATAAGCCAAACTCTCCTGAGGAACAGTCAGGAAAGTGAGGTGTCATAAGTTGAGCAAGAGAGATAAAATGAGTGTTTGTGGTGTGTAATCGAAGTTTGATTAGGACAGTTTTACAGAGACAGAATTAGCCAGAAAATGAGAAGGATTCAGAAGATAGGAACATATTAAAAGAGTTAGTTTGAGGAGAAGCAGAGCTACTCAGTGAGAAGCAGAGAGAAGCCAGTATGAAGTAGTCAGCTTGGAGAAGAGTTTGACCAGAACAGCTTAGTTGAACCTGTTAGCCAGAGTTAGTTCAGAAAGAACTAGAAAGGGTGAGCTTATTCAGCAGTAGGCCTCTGAGACAACAATTATATCTGGCAAATAAAAGTTACTTCTACATGGCCCCAAAGTTGTGAAGAAACAGCTAAGTACTGCTGAGACTAGCCAGACACTAAGCCTAGAGACTTAGAAAAATAGAGACAGACACAAAATGGAAGAGAGAGAGAGGGAGGGAGGGAAAGAGAGAAAGCAAGCTAAAAAATGATCAACGGTATAAAGGGTCAGAACATTCAAGTCTGAAGGCCCCATCACCAAAATAATTTGATTGCTATGAAAATAATAGGGCCAAGGACCTATTAAGGACCTATTAAGAAAAATCTTGTCTTGCCTGTAACATTTACTGGTAAGGGTCAAAGGCCCTAATACATGTTGTGTCAGTTATTTGCATAGGAAGTGTAAGAGTTGGGAGTATCACCTATTGTAAAAATTGAAGTCATCACCTACATTAGGGTCATCATCACTGTAATAATAAGGAGTTTCACCTACTGTGAGTTCACTCTAGCAGTAGGGGGCATCACCTGCGGTAACAAGAGGTAGCATAATCAACTGTTATAATGGGACATCACTTACTGACTGTAACAATAATGACATCATCTGGTCTAACTACAAACATCACCTACAGAAATAATAGAGAGCATCTCCCATTATAAAAATAGGGAACATCACCTACTATAGTAGGGCATATCTACTGGAACAATAGGGGCATTGCCTACTATAACAATAGGGGTTTCAGTTTAGCAACAGGGAGCCTCACCTACCTTAATAATATGGGCATCACCTACTGTGTAACAATAGAGTTCTTTACTTCCTAAAACAATAGGTGGTATCACCCTTTGTTCCTTCCAGTACCCTGCTGTGCTTCTTGTGGCAGACAAAGGAGAAAAATTAAAGAAACTAGAAGCTCTTACTTGTAAAGATGGTCCTTACTTCTCTTTCTGTATAGGCAAAGCAAAAGAACCCTCAGCCTGTTGAGAGATGAAATTCTCAAGGAAAATACTATGTTGAAAGTATTCATTACATTTATCCATAGCTATAATTATAAAGAAATGATGTAAGATTCAATGAACTAAACCTCTAAAGTTATAGTATCCTTTCAGAATATATTTAAGGAAATATAAACATATCACTTAAATATCAATTTATCCAAAATGTAATTTTAATGTATACAATATTTGTTTATAAACTAGTTTTTTTTATACCATTTTCCATTTTTAACGGTAACACAACATATTTTAGAGACCTTGTCAAAATTTATAAAAGGAAATATTTGATGTTTGGAACAGTTTAAAATCCAGTTTTGTGTGAGAGAGAGACACTCTACATAGTAAAATTAAAATATTTCTAAAGTGACATGAAAATATAAGTCCATTTTACTAACTTTATATTTATTAGGCACTTATATTTAGTTGTATTTTTCCATAAGGCAAACTGGTGCTGGATTCTGTGCTTCTTCAGGAGGAGACAACATAACACCTAAGGTTGAGACCTTGGCTCTGGTTAGAGTTCCCTCTAGATTGGACATTTTGTTTGGGCCTTCATCTTTCACACAGACTGAAACCTAGTCACCAACAAGGATTAGTAGCCAAACCAGAGGAAGCCATGTGTTTTGCTTCAGGGACAATTCAACAGTACCTTAATATTTACCTTAATATTAACCTTAATATTTTCAAATATCTTTAGCAATTGGGCTTACATTAATATTTACAATTCTTTTTGACATAGCAGTGTGACAATATTATTATTTTCAATTATTGACAATATTATTATTATATTATTATTTTACATACATTTTATATTATGTATTCAAGAATTAGTATTCAGTTATAGCTTGTGATAATTTAGATCTGGTCACTCATTATCAGCACAACTCTTGTTTAACATCATGGACATGTACAGTGTACATACATTTATATATTTTATACGTGCTGAGAAAGGGTACAGACTGAAATGTAGACTGTGTCTTTAAACGATGTTTGTTGAATTTTCTTAACTTATGATAGGCAAAAGATCTTTTAAGAATAACTTAATAAAACCTTATCTTCATTTCTTTTTAACATGACTTTTTCAGTGTTTACTACTTTTACATAGTTGAGTTTACATTTTCCCATAGGCATGACCACTGACAGCTTCAGAAACTCTTAATCATCTTAGAAAATACCACATGGTTTAGAAGCCATATGTTGAAGTCTGAGTAAAAAGAAACCATTGATATATATATATATATATATATATATATATATATTAATATACACACACACACACACACACACACACACACACACACATATATATGTGTGTGTGTGTATATAATATATATATATATACATATATATAAATGCAGACAAACAAACCTGGTCAAAAGTCACTCACTCTGTCACTGTATATTTACTATCGACATATTTGTGTTTACAGGACGAATGGTGTGAGGGCACAGCATAATGAATGTTGGTGATACAATGAAAAAAACCAGAGGAATGTTGGTAGTACAAGCTGACATGAACTAAATTGTCAAAAGCACGACACAATGAGTGTTTACCTTGACAAACAGCCAACATTTTGTATAAATTCTTCAGATAATCTAATCGTAAGTTGTCGGAGATGGAGCTGAATCATTACATCCAAAATGAGCAGAAATAGCTGGTCATATTTGAGATATTTCTGTGTTGGTATTTTGTGAAGTTCCAAGGATCCTTACATAGATGTACTTTCACTAAGGTTTATTTATATCAACATATCGCACAAGGGACCCAGAATTTACACCTGTATCCATCATGTGTGAGGATGTGAGCAGATCTTTTTTTTTTTTTTTTTATAATGAGCATTATAGCAGGAATTAAGCTATTTATTTTATTTCTTTTGGTTTTGCTGTTTTATTGACAAGTATGAATGGTGTTGGGTGTAATAAAAAGCAAAAATTCTTTAGAAAAAGTTTTATCATGATATATTTAGTTCTTACCACATTTTAAATGTTTTCGAGGAAATTATTTTAAATCTTAATTCTATTCATTACTATTGTGTTCATTTGTGTGTACAGTATGTGTGTGAGTGTGTGTGCATGTATATGTATGCATGCGTGTACGTGTGTGTGTGTGTGTGTGTGTGTGTGTGTGTGTGTACAGGGGTGCTTCATATCAGAATCTGGGAAGTGGAGATCAGAGAACAACTGCACAGAGTGTCTTCTTTCTTTCTATCTTTACCTGAAATCTGAGGATCAAATTCAAATCTTCAGGCTCATGAAGCAAACCTATTATGATGAAGGTCATCTTGTATTCTCTAAGAGACAAATAAGTTTGGCTTGTAATTTCAAAAATTAAGTTACACGTTTTAGTTTCCCCTTTTTTTAAAAGATTAATGTTAAATGCTTGAATTATATGAACACTATATTCAATCACGTGAGCTATTCCATGGCTAAGCAACTAAGTTTATGAGTTTTTATACTCAATAAAATAAAAATAGTAAATAAAATAAAATTGTTTTATAAGGCAATGAATCATGCAAGAATAATCTTTTTTAGTGCCTGCAAGCTCCAATAATAGCAATACTTAGCTCGTAGTTAGAGGAAACATTAAATTTCCCTATATTGAAGCAGTCCCTGATGTTTTGTATTAATGAACTTGTGTCTGTTACCACTTGAAAGGAATAGGAACAATGAAAACTTTCTTGGGATTGTAATGTTATTAAATGAATTATTGATCTCAATTTTCTTTTAAAAAATCATTCTTTTCACAATTAAACTCATTTTTTTTATTATTATTTTTACTTTTGAGTTTCGGCGCTATACATCTCATGGTTTATCTACTCCGTTTCATCCCAGTCAAGGTGACAGCTTACCATATTGTTGTCCAGTTTCAGAGAATTGCTTCAAATCAAATGGTTATTGAAATATCACTTCTTTTTCTTGCACCCGCAGGCCCTGTGCTCATCAGTGCATCCATATCTGCAAAACTCAAATTCATTTTTCATCCTTTTCACAATGAGATTAAGAATGAACATCCTCATTACCCTGTTCCTATTTTTGTTATACATACATTTCTACATTCTTTAGGGGCAACTGCGATGTGAAACAGGAAAGAGAGATGATACACACAGGGAAACAGAGGTGGGAAGCAGAGCCATGGACATGTTCATTCTGTCCTCAGCATTAGGTGCTAAGACACTTCACCCACTTGGAGTCCTAGAGATCATGCTTTTTGCCATACATAGTCTTGATATACCCAGTCTCTTTCAAAGTAGTTTAACCAAAGGGCAAGAAACAGAGTTTGCTATATCAAGGGAAACTCCAAGGTCTGACACTATTATGGATGCTATGGAGTGCTAACAGATAAGAGCCTGACATGGCTGTCCTCTGCTCTCAGATGTCCCAATAATGGATGACTAAGATAGATGAAGATACTTACACCCAACCAATGGACTGAAGTTGTAGAACACTGTGGTTGAATTAGGGAATGGCTGGAAGAAGCTGAGGAGGAGGGCGACCCCATAGGAAGACCACAATCTCAACTAACCTGGACTACTGAGAATCTCTCAGACACTGAGCCACTAACCAGGCAGCATACACGAACTTGTCTGAGGCCCAGACACATATGTAGCAGAAGACTGCCTGGTATGGTGTCAGTGGAAGAAGATAGCTTAATCATGGAAAGACTTGAGGCCCCAGGGAGGGGCAAGTCCTGGTGGAGGGGAACATCCTCTTGGAGACAGGGGGGAAGAGGAATGGGATGAGAGGAATGGGATGAGGAACTGTGGAAGGGGAACCTGGAGGGGGGGACAATGGCTGGACTGTAAAAAGATAAAAGTTATAATAAGAAAAAAAATAAAGAAAAGAAAAGAAAAACAAGAGGACAATCAAATCAAATCAAACAAAACAAAATAAGGTTGCCAAAGGAAAAGGCCTCCACTAAAGATACTGTTCTGTCAATTCTGCTATTTTAATTTTAACTTCATTTCAGGTGGATTAATTAGAAACAGATGTAATGAATATATGACAATAAATACTCAATGTTACAAAAATCACTCCCAACGGTTCTTTTTATAGATTAGTGTGAACATCAGAAGATAACTTAACTGACAGCACAATACTAAAAACACAACTCAGACTTGTAAAAATAAAATCACCTGACAGAAGCTTTATGATGAAGCAAAAACTACAGTACCTAGGAAAAAGCCATGAAAATACATTCACACTAAAAGAAATCTAATATCAAGTTTGAAAGAATACAATCAATGCAGGGTTAACTTATTCAATAGCAACAAGAAATAATCGAATTAGTCCAGGAAGTAAAGTATTCTATATAACAGCAACTAATTTGAAATCTCAAAAAATCATTATCAGTTTTAATGCTGCTGAGACTGTTCAAGTTAAAAAGACAAAGGATATAATGACCTAGCAAATACAAGCACAGCATGAAATACAATAGATCGCTTCCTTGAAAAACATCTATTTGAATTTTTTACAGACTTAGATCTTGTTAGGTATTAAATACAAAGTAATTATTACTTTATATCAATCATAATATAATAATTATTTTGGATATTATTTTAATAAAGTAAAAAATCAATATAATTTAGTATATGAAAGTGTATGGGTTTATGAAAAACATACTCCAGATTTCCTGGGGGACTTGTCTTCTAGACTTTCTATGCCGTTACGACAATTGTGAGCAAGCTATAACCCAAAAGCAAGAAGCACACTTTCAGTACATGTTTCAGATGCTAAATGGGATATCCAGAGAGTAAACGTAATCTAAAGAAAGTAAGTCTGCAGATTGTAGCTTTGTTACTATTTCCTTAATGGCTAATACCTTCATATAAATTAATATATACCATATTTATCTTTCTGCATCTGGATTACCTCTCTCAGCAAGATTTTTTTTCTGGTTGTAACCATTTGTTTACAAAGTTGATGATGTCATTATTTAACAGCTAAATAATATTCCATTATGTAAATACACACCACTTTCTGTTCCCATTCCTCTGTTGAGGAGCATCTAGGTTGTTCTCAATGTCTGGATATTATGAATAAAGAAACAATGAGCATGTCTGAGCGAGAGTCTCTGTGGTTGAATGTAGGGTCCTTTGGATATATGCCTCAATTGGTATAGCTGGCTCTTGAGGTTAATCAATTCCCATCTTCTGAGGAACCATCACACTGATTTACATCAATGCAAGAGCAAGAGAGATCAGAGGGGGCAAGCAGCCCCTTTTATAGTGAGCCAGGCCCTCCTGGCTGCTGCAAGGCAACTGTGGGGCAGAGCTTATACAAAATGCTAACAGTAAAGAAATTTTAAACCATCAACATGGCTGATCTAGCAAGGGATTACATCCAAAGATATGATAGGGCTGGATATAATAGATATTTTAGACATGCCACCCACCTTTAATTCATCTGGATGGAAAGCAGACATGCCTTTAATACACACAAATGACACCTAAGTGAGGGGCAGAATGAATAAACAGAAAGATTTGACAGAATGAACCAGACATAGGATACACACAACTCTCACAATAATGGACTGGAACAAGGGGCTACTTAAGAGTAGTGAGGGACAGAGAGTTCAATGGGATTCAATTCAGTTCAGTTTAGTTCACTGCAGTCCAGAGCACTTCAGCTCCTGGAATTCAGAGGCAGAGAAATTCAGTCAGAAGCTGAGAGAAGCCAATTTGTATCACTCAGTTTAGAGAGTTTGAGCCAGAACAGCTGAATTGAACCAGCCATCCAGAATTCAGAAAGAGGCAGAAAGAGTAATTTGATGCATCAGTAAGTCTCAGAGGCTGGAAGATTCTAGACCAAGGTTAGTTTAAAGGTGAAACTTTCAAGCTTGCAGATTAGACTGTGTGACGACTAGAAGCTTCCAGGCCTAATCCTAGAGATAGTTAGATAGCAGCAACACTCTGGGTCTTGGGACCAAGCCATGTATTCATAAAGCTTGGGTAGAACTCTCAAATCATTCTTTGTCTGAGGAAATAAAGGCAACATTTATGTTATAATACATACATTTACTTTTCCAGTGGAGATGATTATGTGTAGAAATCTGTGCCTTGTTCCAAGTGATTTAAGAAAACCACTCAATGTGGGATGGAGTTCTTTATAAAATCTGCTATTCTCTTGTTACATACATCTATCAAGGAGAAAGGGTCTTAGTGGTTCATGGGTAGTTCAACTCTTGGTAAAAGCAAATTTGATTAGAATTTAATGCTAATGTAAAACAAAGAATGTCTTTGTGTTGTTGAGTGTAGAATGTGATTGGACAAAAGGAGTAACTTATGGTATATACTCCAAAAGACATTCTACCTGTAAAGCTGCTCTGACACTGAGAGGCAGAGTTAGTTCCTCAGAGAAGAAAGACTGTGCAAAGAGACAAGCTGAGTGCATGAGAAATTCAAAAACATTTTGAAACACTTGTAGTTTATTCAGAAAGGATTTTAACAGAGATTTAAACATGAGCAATAAAGGAGATGCCATCGCTTATAATATAAAGCAGCACAGACCCCAGTCACACATGCAGGCTTCTCTGGAGAGGTTGTTCTGAATTCTTCCAATGAGGCGTTTGATTTGATACTCACTATTCTTATGCTTTATAAGCAGAAAAATAAAAATCAAAGCAATACCTTGCTTTGAATGTAACCAAAGGCTGAGGTTTAAAGAAAAAGAAATCAATATGATTTTCATGTATTTGGCTACAGTTTTTGACCCATAGAGAAAACATATGTATGTGTATGATTGAACTAGAACAACAACACTGACAACAACAATAAACCTATGTGAATCACAGATTAGGCAGCCAAAGAAAAACACTTTCAGAAATCCTAAATATCCCCAAAGATTCCAAGGCCTACGTTTTTGCAAAAACATAACTGATGTTTATAAGACAGCTATTGTTTTCTGTCCTAGAGCTCATATGAATTCACACTGTAAGTTAAACCTTGTTCTTTCGACCTATACAATAGCTTATACCTAGAAATTTCTAATAGACACTAGAAGTCTTTATCTTTGTACAATTATTTGCTGAATAATGTATGAAGTTCTCTTCTTACAAGGATAGTAATATAAAAGCAGTGATAACTCAAACTGCAACTGAAAATTTCAGACAGATATGCACAATTTGGGAGTATATTGCAATTAAGGCATTCTGCCAAAGTGTATTAACTAATTCACTAAGGATCTGTATTCATTCATTTGTAAATATTTATTAAATTATTTCTTCTTACCAGATGTTGGGCTGGCAGCAGAGAGTTTGAAAAAGGCAAAATTGGCAGGCCCTTTCTGATTCTGATGAAAAAAATAAACACAATACTAAAAAAAATATATTTTCAATTTCAAAAATGGCTCTCAGCAACAAAAATGCCTTAGAATTTAAGTCCCAGTTCGGCCAATGAGAACAGATAGTTTAGTCTTATTTGTAGAAACTCTGTTAGTTAGAATCTTTGATTTAGAGAAACAAGATATAGAAACAGACACGGGATGTAAAGGAGAATGTAAACAATTCCTGAAATAGACAAGCCTTCAGTGTTTGTGAAATAGTTACACATAGTTTTATCCCACCATAATGAATTAGTGGCTCCAGACATTTGACATACAATGATCCATGTCCACAAGATTTTGTCCAGTGACAAGTTTGAGTGTGGTCTAACAAACATGGTGCACACAGTCTAACTCTACTACTGTCATCTGAAGGGATACTGAATACTGACGAAAAATATATAGCTCACACAAAATATATTTGGATGTTGATTTTCTCAATTTTCAGCAAATAACTGATGCCTGGTTTTCAATTTTTTTTGGTTTTGATTTTTTTAATGATGACATCATTGCTGAGTGCTGCAGAACCAGAGTCAGGAGCAAGTAATTGCCACCAAAGATAACAGCCTGAAGCTTGGCTGTGATCAAGGAAATTTTGGCTATGGTCTGAGATTTCTGTTGCTTCAGAGACCAGAGGTGTTTAGCCAGATTAATGGATTCTAGCAATGATACTTGCATGTAGAGGTGCGTGAGCAAGAAATACACTGAGTGATGAGCTCTGGTTTCCAATGACACTGTTACAAATTAATTTACAATGGAGTGGTGGGAAGGATAAAGGAACAGAACAGTGATTATGCAATGGAGAGAGACCAAGCCATGTAGATGGCTGAGCTACCACCGAAGACCATGTTGACATGCATGGCATATCATCTCTTAAGAGGTCATGTTGATATCTGTGGCTGATGCAGCCACTTTGATCCTTGTTCCTGCTGTAGTGTCTGTGGCTTATGTTATGACTCAGGGGCATGCAGATATCTCTGGTTCATGCTCCCCTAAAGGAACATGTTTGGGCTCATGGTCTTGTTACATCCTGGGGCCAGGTGAATGTTCACAGGGGCCTGTGTTGCCACAAACAGCTGCATGGATTAGTATGGTCTATGTAACTCCTGAAGCCATGTTGATGACGGTGCTGCTACCCGGAATTGTCCATGGGGTTATGGTTATTCTGTGGCTGGGGCCTTGTTGAGGTGCTTAGCCTGTGTTACCAACAAACACCATAGGGATGTCCATGGTCTATGCTGATATCTTAATCCTTATTGAAATCCGTTGTCTGTGCTGCCACCTACAACTCTGTGGATGTCATTAGAATGGGCTGCTATCTGGGCCCTGTTGGTTTCCATGGCCCATACTGCCACAGCAGACCATGCTGAGGTACAAAGCCTGTGACAATTGGATGTCTGGGGTATTTGCTGTGGCCAGATACCATGTGGAAGGACAGGGCCCATGCTCCTACTCATTCTAAAAGAAAAGGCAAGCTTCTCCTGTAGAGATATTGATAACTGCCCACTCAAGGTTGAGAAAGAGACATAGAAGGCTTCTATGACAACTCTTACTCCCAGACGTACTCCCCAAATTAATAATAACCTAGACAGGAAGCTATCAAAGAGAACTCTTAAAAACTGTGATAAGGAAACTGAAGTTTAGCTTTCGAGAGTAAAATAGATGGCTTCTGTGTGAAGTGACTATGGGGAAGGAGTCATGTTCCTTTATGGGGATGGCCATGGGAATCTGATCATGTTCCAGTCTCTATACAGATAACTTGAATTGGACATGGTTGTTTTTGGTTTTTTTTTTTGTTTTCTGTGTGTGTGTGTGTGTGTGTGTGTGTGTGTGTGTGTGTGTGTATGGGGGGGGGTGTTCTTTTAATTGAGGCCACAAATGTGGGGAGGGAGCTGCTGGAAAGAAAGCATGATAAGGTAAATTATGTAAAATTACCAAATAATAAATAAAAATATATTAAAATAAAAATATAATCAAAACAAGAATAAACAAAGATAAACAACAAAGTACAAAAGAAAGAAAAAAGATAAGTAGGAAAATGCAATTATAGACAGGACAGAAATTGCAAAAGTAAGACAGAAAAACTTGTGTATGAAGTTTCATTTTAACACTTAAGCCTCAAATGTTCCTGGATTTATTATTATTATTTTAATTAATTATTCAAGGACATGAATATTTTAAATTTTAACCCACAGGAAAGCATTGCTTTCACCCTCAAACAAAGCAACTTCTCTTTGCAATAGAAACCATTGCATAAAACAAAGACCCATCAAAATGTAGGGAACAATTGATCACATGGTCATACTGCACCCAAAGCTCAGGAAATATCATAGCATAAGAGCAGAAATTTTGTAACTGTAGAGGGACGGTAAGTCAGCTATGGGAATATGTCCCCTAGAAACATTAGGGAAGCTACACTTAAGATACCTCAAGAATATGACTGCTGGAACATGGTTAAATAATGTCAACACAAAGAGACATGGTAATATAGAAGTAGGAAAACTCACAGGCACCCAAGTATTAATTTAAAACCAGAAGCAGCTAAGGAATGCTAATAGAAGGAAAAATAGACATTACAGAGAAAATACATTGATTTCCAATACCAAGTAAGATCATATATATATATATATATATATATATATATATGACATATATGTATTTGTAAACTAGAAACAATATAATAAATATATATATATATATATATATATATACACATGCACATATCTATATGTGTGTGTGTAACTATAAAAACTGAATAGGTTGTATTTACACATGTAGAAATTATATATATATGTGTGTGTGTATGAGTGTGTAAAGTCACCATTTATTTTATTTATTTAATTTTTTTTTTTTTCGAGACAAGGTTTCTCTGTGTAGCTCTGGCTGTCCTGGAACTCACTCTGTAGACCAGGCTGGCCTCGAACTCAGAAATCCGCCTGCCTCTGCCTCCCAAGTGCTGGGATTAAAGGCATGCACTACCACTGTCCTGCATAAATTTTTAAATTCACCATTTAAAGATTAATAATTCTTTTTTTTAATTTAATTTTTTAATTAAATTTCTTTTTATTGGATATTTTATTTACATGTCAGATGTTATCCCCTTACCCCATATACCCGCCTGACCAGGAATCCCCTATCCGATCTCCCCTCCTCCTGCTTCTATGAGGATGTGCCCCCACCTACCCCCACACACCTGACCTCCCCACCCTCGAATTCTGCCACACATGATGTCCAGCCTTCATGGGTCCAAGGATCTCCTCTCCCACCTATACCTGACAGGACCATCCTCCCTTGCATATATAGCTGGAGCCATGGGTCCCTCCCTAAGCACTCCCAGGCTGGTGGTTTAGACCCTGGGGGCTCTGGTTGGTTGGTATTGTTGCTCTTCCCATAGGGCCCATAAACCCTTTCAACACCTTCAGTCTTCTCTCTAACTCCTCCATTGGGAACTCCATGATCAGTTCAATGGTTAGCTGTGAGCATCCACCCCTCTATATGTAAGGCTCTGGCAGACCTCTAAGGAAACAGCTATATCAGGCTTCTGTCAGTATGTACTTCCTGATATCCACATCAGTGTCTACCATTGGTGACTGCACATGGGATGGAGACCCAGGAGGGAAGGTATCCAGACGGCTCCTCCCTCAGTTTCTGTCCCATACTTTTGTCTCCATATTTGCTTCCTTGAGAATTTTGTTCCACCTTCTAAGAAGGACAGAAGGGCCCATACTTGATGCTTCATTTTTGTCCTTCATTTCCTAACATACACACATATATGTATATAATTTCTTTTCACAAAGAACAATCAACATATTTCTCTGTCAGTAGCATATTACAAGAGCTTCCAAATCAATACTGTAGATATTTACTTCGGAATCATTTTGAGAACATTCAAGGGCATTAAAATTCCTTTGCACTGTGTCGCAAAATCACATCATTTCGCATTATAAGCAGATTTTATATTGTACACATAACCATTAATATATTGATTCATTTTCCAAATAGAGTATATTTGTCATGAACAAATAGAGTATATTTGTCAGAAGTTTCATCACTTTTATCTCCTAAATAAACTGTAACTCAAAATATAATGGAGTGAATTTAAAAAATGTATTAATATTTAAGATAGTTTCAATTAATGTAGAACTTGAAATAGGCTATGACATAGAAGTTACTATGTTTATTTATAATGGACATTAACAAGGTTCTGTAGAGATTTGAAAGAGAAGGCAGGAGCAGATACAGCTAGAGTTTGGATAATGGCCATGAAAACAGTGAGAGAAAGTGAAATCAGTCCAGGGTTAAATAGCAATAAAGGGAAACTACAATACAGAGTTAAGGTCACATTCCAAAATTACAAAACAGAGAAACTTCGATGATTCTTTCTATTCTATTTTAAACAAAAGCCATGCTAACCTAATTAACTCACAATAAAAATATCAAAGAGCAAGGTTAAGGCGGCCACTCAAACTTACGCTCTGTAAAACTACCTGACTTAAAGCAGTCTTTTGTACAGTTAGAATGTCCAGCTATTTTCTGCACTAAAGGGGCTTGACTTAAGGTTTACATTTTCATTATCAATTTTATCTATGTGTTTTTTACTTTCATTGTTTATGCTATTTAAATACATAGAAACTTGAATTTACTTATCTACCATGAATAAAGAAGAAAAAAATTAAGCCATAGTTGAAACAAGAAAAAGAAGTTTTATGTACTCTCATTATTAATGTGTCTTTTTGCCAATTTAAATCCTTCTTCATCATCTAAAGTCATAAAAGAAACTAGGTTTTCTCTTCCTTCCTTCCTCCTTTCTTTCCTTCCCTCCCTCCCTCCCTCCCTCCCTCCCTCCCTCCCTCCCTCCCTCCCTCCCTCCCTCCCTCCTTTCTTTCTTTCTTTTCTTTCTTTCCTTTCTTTTTCTTTCTTTCTTTCTTCTTTCTTTCTTTCTTTCTTTCTTTCTTTCTTCCTTGTGTGAGTGTAAAGTCAGCCTCAAAACTCCAAAGCCTACAAAATTTGTAACTCTTAATTATATAGTTTCAGTGAGAAATAATCTGTATAGCAATATATGTACATGTTACTCAACTCATTTCAAAGAACAGAAATGATTTGTTATGGTTTTGATATTCTACACAAGGGAAGACTGTTTTTTCATGTAGCAATTTTACAAATCTAAATTTTTCTAATTCTTTATTATATTTCATAGGATCAGTTTTCAGTCCTAGTAATGTACTTGTAAGATAAAGCTTCCCTTTGAATTTTTTACTCTAGATATTCCAACAGAGAAATCAAATATTTTATCCAGCATTAAAATGAACAGTAACTGGTGTCTAAAATTTTTATAAAATAAAATGAGATATAATATATCTTTAAAATTACCATGAAAGAATATAAATATCGATTGTAAACTGATTTTATGATATCATTGTGTATCACATTTCTTCTTTACAAACATTCACTTAATGTCTAAGCAATAAAATGTAGGAAGAATTTTTGTCTTCTACTAAAAGAATTTTCTCTACTACTGAAAGAACCATTTTGAGAACATGGATATTTTCATTGCTTTTCTTTGTTCATACCTTATTGGAGACTTTGAGTATGACAGTGTGAGAAACAAATCCATGCTTGCTTAGCAAGATGTGAGCTTGATCACCACAAAATACATTGCAAATATTGTAAGAGTAAAAGATGCAAGGATTGTATACAGCTTAGAGTATTTGCATGCTACTAATCTAGTTAACACAAGACCTATCCATGTTCAGCATATTAAACCTATGTATAAAAAATTAATGCAACATTTAGGTTGTCTGAAACAAAAATAGCTACATGCATTTTACAGCATATGATGTTTAGATTTTTTATAGATGTAAAATGAACATCTGAGAAAATATTAGGAATAAGATATTCTAATGTGATTAATAAAAAATAGAAAATACTCTAGCATTTATAGGTAAAGTGTTCCCAGCACTGCAAGGGCTGGTGGTAAAGGACAATAGTCTTAACTTTTCTAAAGGCATAGCATGAAAGTGTACCAAGAACAATACTTACCTGAGTGATAGCATGAAATCAAGACAAGCCTAGATAACTATTTTAGGGTTTTATTGCTGTGAAGATATAGCCAGGTCCAATGCCACTCTTATAAAGGCAAACATTTAATTGGAGCTAGCTTACAATTTCAGAAGTTTAGTTTATTTATCATCATGACAGAAAGTATGGCAACATGCAGGTAAACATGGTGCTAGAGGAGTTGAGAGTGTCACAGTTTGATCAGAAGGCAGCCAGGAGGAGTGTGGATGACTGTGTGTAGAATATATATTCCATGTTCTCAAAATGGTTTTTTAGTAGCTGTGACAAAAATTCTTCCACTTTTTCATTGCTTTAGACATTATATATAATATATATATATATATATATATATATATATATATATATATATCTTCAAAGCCTACTACCTCAATGACACACTTCTTCCAAAAGGCCACCTACTCCAACAAGGCCACAGCTCCTAATAGTACCATTTCCCTTTGGCCAAGCATTTAAACACAAGTCTATGAGGGCCAAACCTCTTGAAACCACCACAGGAACTAGCAGCAAGCTGTTAGAAAATAAAACATAAAAATTAAATATATATATAACTCTAGTAGGACACTAGAATAGTGTACGTAGGCCTTAAGTTCAATCCTCAATATTGCAAATCAAGTGCACATATGTGTAATTATACCCGTACATACACAAATAAACA
Organism: Mastomys natalensis; assembly: GCA_021653895.1. NCBI lineage: Eukaryota > Metazoa > Chordata > Mammalia > Rodentia > Muridae > Mastomys > Mastomys natalensis. The sequence continues at coordinate 605,409 of JAJTUV010000329.1, read as the reverse complement.
AAGGAAATAGAAATAAGGTAAATACAATATAATGAGAAGACGTCGATTAATGGTTTAGAATAAACATTAGAGAAGATTTGCACAAATGCACCTCTGGAAACATCTTAAGGAGAATAGAAGACATCAGTAATAAAGCTTGTCTGCAAACCTCCTAGTCACCATCACTTTACAAATAGCATCTGAAAGCAAACACACTGTAGACAGCCTTTGAAGGGGCAAATGGCTAATGCAGACCTGAAATTTCATGCTGGGTAAATTTAGAATTCGGAAATAGGTAGAAATACACCTACACCATAGGCAAAGATGACCCTGGGATTACTTGCAAGACAAGTCAAGCTTGAAGTATTATGACTAGAGGATGAAGGGCAGCTGACTGGATGAGAGCTCCAAAACAACGAAGAGGAAATCATGTGGAAGATATATTCAAGCTGAGAATCACATTTCTAAAATGCTTAGGCCTAGAATATTTTCAGAATATTAAATTTTGAAACACTTGCCTACATAATTCAATGTATTATGAATGACATAAAAGTTTAGACATGAAATTTGTTTCATATAAATTTCATAAAAGTAATACTGCATTTTGAGTGACCCATTGCATTGAGAATTATGTGTAATTTTAAACTCTCTGTTCATACCGACATTCAAAATCATCTTAATTCTGAATAACTTTGTATTTTGAATTTTGAGATTAGTTACTCTCTGCCTGTCATACATTTTATTCATCAGCAAGAACTGAAATAATAGCATCCGATTTATGAGATGAAGATAATATAAATGTAAAATGAAACTGTCATATTTACTGTTTTTTTTTTTTTTTTTTTTTTTTTGGTTTTTCGAGACAGGGTTTCTCTGTGTAGCCCGGGCTGTCCTGGAACTCACTCTGTAGACCAGGCTGGCCTCGAACTCAGAAATCCGCCTGCCTCTGCCTCCCAAGTGCTGGGATTAAAGGCGTGAATATTTACTGTTAATTGAAATTTAAAACATTAAAATCTTGAATTTTTGGAAGATTGGTAGTTAAGCTTTATACACGGATGTACATGTTTTGTGGTGTGTGTTTCTGCTGTATGTACTTGATTGTGTGTATCCACTGATGCCTGGGGGTATAGATACATAGTTTTGAGTTTTCATACCATACACATGTATATACATGGAGACTAGAGCTCAAGCTGGGCACATCTTCCGATCATTCTTCACTTTTAACTTTTGAGAGAGATCATTCCATGTATTTTGCTATTTCCTGATTGTTCTTCAGTTTTTTCCTAATTGTACTTATGTCTCTCAGAGAGTACCATTATCCACGGAAGCAACGTCTTCTAAAATCTCTTTTGACAGATGATTTGCATGGTAAACTTTTGTGGGATGTGAAAGACAGAGATTCATGACTATTAAAAATCCAAGAAACAGACAATGAATTCTAGTCATTTTTGTGTTTAGTTTTCCAGAGTATTTATTCCACTTTGGAATTTGACTTTTTTTTTTTTTTTACAATGCTCATATTATTTAAAGAGAATTTTATTTTATCATTAATGATAGATTTTTCTTCTCTATTAAATAGTTCCAAACTGTTGTGATTCAAAACTGAACTGTTAAAGAATATTTAACTTTACTTTACTTCTAGAAGTAATAGGAAAACAAATTTAACTTTAAAAAGTTGTTAGATTTTTCTGACAGCTTATTGAAGTGGAAACTTCTGGTTTATTTGGAAAGACAGTTTTGTCAAATGAGGTTTGGCTGTGGCATACAAGTGTTTGGATGTTTTGCTAAAGCAAACACCTGAAAGAATGTTTTCCTGAAGCAGACACAGGTGAAAAGATGTTTTGCCATAGCAGACGTATGAAAGAATACATGATGAAAGAATACAAATGTGACCCCACAGACAGCAGGAGCTCAAGCTTTGGTTTGCTTTGCTATGCCTCACTATTCTTCACTAAAGGCATGTAGGTATTTGTTTGCCTTACATTGCATTGCTGAGCTCTGCTTGTGGTGACTCCACAGTGAGACGCTCACCAAAACTTCTCCTGAGATTCCTGTTGGGTCTAGCAGCTTCTATGGGCTTGGGCTGGTTGGCAAGCCTTGGTGTTTCTTCTGGATTGAACAGCTCTTGCTGGTCCATGTGTAATGACTGCCAAGTGGACTAGATTGCAGCTGCTAGTCCATGTGTGGTATCTGCTGAGAGGACTGGAATACAGCTGCTGATTCATATTTAGTGTTTGCTACTGAACTGAACTGTTGATATCCTGACAATGAATATTGGACTAGAGCCCAAAGAACTATATTCTAAACAGGTCTACTTCACCTGTGTTTTAATAACTTTTCTTTTCCATTACCTCTGGTGGGTGGTGAGCTATAGTGGAAGTTGAACTTTTATTAATGTAGATTGAGAAAAATATATACCTACAGTTTATTGTATTATAAACATTATGTTGATTATACAATAATATTAAATATGTCACTTATTCATATATCATCATTGATTACTTATTAATTTATTGAGTTTTATATCAAAATAATGAAAGTGACAAATGCCATATGATATCAAAGATTGAAAAAAATCCAGTATTTTTTATATTATATTAAGCATCACAGATTCTATTAAACCTTAAAGATGTGGTTTATCTTCTCCTGAACTTTAGCAACTTTGAAAGATCTCAATATTTAATTTTGTTGAACGTAAAACCCTGAAAAAATGTTCTAAATTGTCAAAGGCAATAACAAAACAAAAATAAAACAAAGCCATAGGTCTATGATGCAAAAATCTACATTTGATTCAGTAATCTTCTATAAATCACTCAACAAATGAATATGAAACACACATTTACTCTCTAAATAAAATTTGCTATGATTTATTTTTAGGCTACTGAAGATTTAAATGGTGTATCATCTGACATTTTGATTGATCTAGCCATTGGATATTTGTTCATAATTTTTTTCTAACAGTCATTGATGATACAAAGAATAAATTTGACATCATGAAACTTTAATGTCACTCTAACATTTACAGGCCTTCTGTAAATTTGTCTGACAATTGAATCATCAATACATACCTAAGGAAGGAAGAAGTTGGATTTCTTGTTAATGCATTTAGGGTGTCATAGAATCCTACAGAATAAATATCAACAGCAATAATGAGGGATTGACCACTATGGAGCACAATCCTTTTTCATAATCTTTTAAGACTTTTTGAATTCAATGAAACTAGTGATTGTTTTTTGTTTGTTTGTTTGTTTGTTTGTTTGTTTCATTTTGAGGATCAGAAACCTTAACAGGTCTTCATTCAAGCAGTTTCTCATTTGAATACGCTATTCAACTCTTCTATGTAAGTGTGTTAAGGTGGTCACAGCACTTATGTAATATGTAATAAACACTAGTCTAATCGTTAGTTGGACGATTTCAGTGGTGCCTTGAAACTCCACATTCTGTGTCAGATCTATAGTGCTGTATGTATAAAATGATTCCAAAAGAAAACAAATGATGGAAGTAACCATAACGCAAAGAAAAATCTTGCTTTCGCTCCATCGATTGGATTATGGGAGAGGTGTATAACCATTTAACTAAAGAGGAACCCCTTCAGGAGCCACTCTAAAGTGCTTTACGAGATGGAGTTGGTGAAGGAAAATGATTGAAAACAATTGGCTTAGCTCTTGAAAGTGGAGAGAAAGAAAGAATAATCTGTCATCCTGTGGCAGACACATTGCTGGGAAATTGGATAAATTGGAAATCACTGGAGGGCAGCTATTTTGTCCTCTGTTGCATTAGGTGTCTTGGAAATGTTATTAATGGTGAACAATTGCTACTCAAAAGTTCTAGCTGTTTGGGGATACAATTATATGAACTTAAGAGTCCATTATCTTTCTAAAAATAGGTAGCGTATAAATGGAAAGAAAATGACTTTCAAAATACATTACTTTCATTTTAAAAAGAGAAATGATTCTTTTAAACAAACATGGAGTTGCATATGCTTCAAAATGGATATGTAGGAAAGTACCAAATGATTCAATTTTGATTCTTTTTGTTAATTAACTCAGTTGAAATTTATAGTCCTGGGCTGCAATGGAGTCCCAATGAATCTGTATTATAATGCGCTCCCCAGTGAACTCAAATGCACGTGAAAATTAGACAGGGAAGAGTTCTATCGTTTCTGAGCTTTCTTTCAGTGAAATCCGTTGCCCCTTTGCTTATCACTTACAGATCCCCAGTGAGTACCTTGATAATACCAAAGGAGCACCAATTTATACATGTAATTTAGATTTCAGCTTTTTTGGCTTGTTTGTTTATTCATTTAATTTCAGCATCCATTATTTTGCAATACAAGTAAACTTGGTTATTCCAGCTCACATTTAAAAAGATCCATTTTACCTTTAAGTTATTACTTTGGTAAGAGTCACTTTATTCAGGGCTTCTACTTTATCTTAAACTTGAATCCAAAGTCAGAGCTCTATCATGTTCTTTCAATGCTTATCATATTTCTCAGAGGTTAGAGTTTTATAAATCACAGAATGAAATATGTAGACAGAGCTTGCTTCTATACAAATGCTGATTATGTAATCAATGTCAATTCCTGGTTACATATAAGAAATTTACATTACTCTTTACAGATCATATGTGAAGCCTCACTTTTCTATTTTTTCTTGGTTTTTGGTTTTTGTTGTTTTTTTTCTATTTATTTACTTTTTATTTATATGAGCACACCTTGCAGCTATCTTCAGACACACACTAGAAGAGAGCATGGAATCACATTACTGATGGTTGTGAGCCACCATGTGGTTGTTGGGAATTGAACTCAGGACCTCTGGCAGAGCAGTCAGTGCTCTTAATGACTGAGTCATCTATCCAGCACCACTTTTCTATTTTTGTACAAATTTGGTAGTATTATGTTAATTATCCTATGTCCCAGAGTTAAATTTAAAAGGAAACCGTAAGTTACATAATTTTTCCCATTCTAAGTTTTGAATTTTGTTTAAATGTTAGCATGTCATCTCTTCTTTATTAAAATTTGAAATAATACATTTTTGTAGTTAGAATGTTTACATTTATTGTTAATGTGTTTTTGAGACTTCAAATCAATGTGAATATTTGTAATTTCCAATATTCTTTGTAATTTCATGGGGTTTATGTTATTTCAAAAATTTAAACAGGTAATTTAAAATCATATTTAAATAAAGGAAAACTATATATTCAAGCAAGAAATAGCAATTAATTAAATTTCATTTTTCCACTTTACATTTTAATGCACTGAAATTCTCATATTGTAACAGAATAATATAAGCATACATACTATTCAAAATAATTTCGTGGGTTAAAAATAATTATGGCATGTGCTATTTTATACTAATTTGGACTAGTTCAATCATTAATGTTAAAATTCATTTGAAAAACAAGATCATAGCTAGCCAAAGCAATCATGGT